>NCQV01078859.1:1778-16033 GCA_002740545.1 Lophocereus schottii | reverse complement strand
CCTTTATATAATAAGATGATCATGTCTCATATTGTAGTTTACATCAACGTGATATTGCCAACTGTTTTTTGTGGGTATAAAGATCAAAATCAAACTGGCAGTCAACATTTAACACTTGATATTTCCATCTTCTTGCACTTTCAATGCATGTTGATTGTTATCTGTTGCTCAATCCTTTCATGAATGATGCTTAATGTATAGCTAGCAAACTGTACATAAAGATTATCTTATTTGAAGCTTCATTGCGTTCATAAGTACATGAATCTGAAATGATTTTGTGGAAAATCTCGCAGAGAATGTATTGTATGATGAAACTGTTGCTGAAGGATCTGTAAGTCACAACACTGTGGGAAGCTCTCTCGCTAATGATCAGGTAACATGGAGAATATAACCATAAATTGAAGCTAATGTTAATACCGTTGCTTCAAAATTCCATTAATACAGAACGTTTCTTGAGTTATTCTAAAACCCAAGAAACTAAGGGTAGTTGTATCGCTAGAACAGGCTGAAGATGTAGGACTTCATGCAAGGAACATCAGCAGTGTCTCAACATTGGACAGTGGTGAGTGTGACTTACCCTTTGACAATCTGCTAACTCCACCTTCATTCATTAATAGAACTGTTTTCCTCTATTTGTCCAGAAATGAATGGAGAATCTGGAAGCGCAATATGGAAGAATCGGTTGGCAAGTTGGAGGGAGAAGAAAGAAGAGAAGAAGAATCGTCCTGATAAAGTTGCAAAAGAAGCTGATCAAGCCCCGCCTGAGCAGCTGATGGAGGAAAAACCGTAAGTACCAACACTGGTTTCAGAGTCATATTTCGGATTTGACATATGAGTCATTCGGTTCAAATTCACTTTGGTTGATTATGGGTTGAGTCTATTTTAGCTCAGTTCATTGTGGATTTTTTATCAAACTTTTGGGTTAGGTTATTTTGGATGGGATTGCCTCATTTTGGCTTCTGGTTCAGGTCTGTTTTTGAGTCATACAGCTAAAATAGTCACATATGGTGGGTCAGTTCTACCAAGTCTAATGTTATTGTGATGAGGAAAAGAAATTTGAAGAATCGGATGAATGTCTGGATGTGATATGTGCTGCTTGTTTTCAGGTCTGCAGGAGAGGCTGGACAGCCACTTTCTAGGATTGCTCCAATCCCAAGAACCAAGCTGACCTCCTATAGGATAATGATTATTATGAGATTGATCATTCTCATACTGTTTTTCCACTATAGAATCACAAATCCTGTTGATGATTCTTTTGGTTTATGGCTTACTTCTGTCATCTGTGAGATTTGGTTCGCTTTCTCCTGGATTTTGGATCAGTTTCCCAAGTGGTCTCCTATCAATAGGGAAACCTACATCGATCAGCTGTCCTTCAGGTAGTTTCCGCTAATCGATGGTTTAATTTTGTCATAGAGTCAGTTTTGTGTAATATCGTCTCACAGAATGAAAAAAACTTAACAGAGAGTCCAGTCTCACGTAATCAATCTATTTAGTAATTAGAAAGGAAACTTTGTAATGGTCATAAATTAGACAAGATGTTTCTTTACATCATAAGTAAATATTGGCTTAGCTTCTCCTCAAGAATGTGGGTGCCAACTAGCACAATTGGTTAAGTGTTTGGTAATTGTTACCAAAAAAACTGAGTTATAATCACGACTTCATTGGTGATCGGCCTTTATGCCTCCTTGCGCAGCAAGAGACTTTTTCTTAAAACTAGGGAAAACTATTTCATGCATGAATGACTTGGAATCATACTTGACCAGTACACAACATAAGGCAACCTGAGTTTGAGTGACTTGAAATGAACCAACCTGCGTTATAAAATTGATTGTATCTTGTCAGCAAACTTAATAGACGAACTCATAGCTTAACAGATGCAGTCTTCAGCCTAGAATCCCGTCTTCCAGATCTACCTAAAACACTGAAACCTTATGCTCATGACATCTTTCCAGGTATGAGAGGGAAGGAGAACCTTCACATCTGGCTGCGGTGGACTTCTTTGTGAGTACAGTGGACCCACTGAAGGAGCCGCCTTTGATCACAGCAAACACTGTTTTATCCATCCTGGCAGTGGACTACCCTGTCGACAAGGTCTCCTGCTATGTCTCTGATGATGGTGCTGCTATGCTTACCTTTGAATCACTCGCTGAGACTGCTGAGTTTGCGAGGAAGTGGGTGCCATTTTGCAAGAAGTTTGCTATTGAGCCACGAGCTCCTGAGTTCTACTTCTCTCAGAAGATAGACTACCTCAAGGACAAAGTGCAGCCTTCTTTTGTCAAGGACCGCAGGGCTATGAAAGTATGCACTACTTCATTTTGGTAAGTTAACATAATGCTAGTTGTGTAGGTGGTGATCTAAAGAAGTTTTGTTTTCTTTTTCTTTTTTTTTTTCCAGAGAGACTATGAGGAGTTCAAAGTGAGGATCAATGGATTAGTTGCCAAGGCTCAGAAAATGCCGGAAGAAGGATGGACTATGGCTGATGGAACACCTTGGCCTGGGAATAATACTCGCGATCACCCTGGGATGATTCAGGTTTCAATACAGCATTCGGTTCTTCATGATGAAATAAAACTATACTTAGCAAGACTAACCTGTATGTAATTACTCTACTGATCAAATACTAGACCAAAATTAAGACTCCCTGGTTTGACATAACTAAATTGTCCCTATTTGTCTGAATAATATTGATTACAGTCTCTCAACAAGTGAACTTGACGATCAAACCCAAAAATGGCTTAGTGTGCGACCCATTTCCTACCCAAATGACCAGTTTGCTAGGTCATTATAAATCTGACCTGTATCCTCTGCATGTCGATTTATACCCATTTGGATGTCCTCAGGTTTTCCTGGGGAATACTGGCGCCCATGACATAGAAGGCAATGAACTTCCGAGGCTTGTTTATGTCTCAAGAGAGAAAAGGCCAGGATATCAACACCACAAGAAAGCTGGTGCTGAAAATGCTCTGGTAATCTCCTTAGGCCTTGACATTTTACCTCAACAGCACCAATTTGTTAATTTCTAATACTCCTATTTTTACACTACTTCCCCCCAACAGGTCAGAGTATCAGCAGTGCTCACAAATGCTCCTTACATTCTCAACCTCGACTGTGATCACTATGTCAACAACAGCAAGGCGGTTCGTGAGGCAATGTGCTTCCTCCTGGACCCAGAAGTAGGCCGGGATGTCTGTTATGTTCAGTTCCCCCAAAGGTTTGATGGTATTGACAAGAGTGATCGTTATGCCAACCGGAATGTTGTCTTCTTTGATGTGAGCTTCAAATTCTGATAAGTCTCAAGGTTTTTTTTTTTTTTTTTTTTGTGGGCGCTTCTTAAATAGCTTATGAAAAATTGATTCATGTACACAGTCCAATGGAAATAGTCTCCCTAAGGAATCGGGATAAGGTTGTGTGCATCTAAATATAGACTTGATAAAGCTAATGTGAAACCAACAACCTTATAACCTGAACGACACAGAAACAAACCCAACCTGAGACTTGTAATATGACAGTCCAATTTGACGTGAACCTATGTTTTACTGACTAGACCTGACCACAATTTTTATCAAATTGGACACAACCCAACACAAAATTAACCCAAGTAGTCTCAAGGAGTGATGACTGATGATGCTTAGACCTCACAAAGTTGGTCCTCCCCGATTGCCAATGTGAACGACCCAAAATCAGACACAACTTTGGGTCCACTATAGAGCAACTGAATTAACCCAAATCCAAAGCGACTGTACTACCTATCAAACCTGACCCAAACCCAAACTAAACAACCAATGCACAAGATATACCTAAGCCTCCCCAGGCCCCAGCCTACAGGCAGGACTGAGTCCATTGTTCTCGACTTTTGATAGGTCAATAAAATCAGTAGCATGTCTACTAATATTCCTGGTGCATGGAATAATGTATTAATGAATAACTCAGGTTAACATGAAAGGGCTTGATGGGATTCAAGGACCTGTATATGTGGGAACTGGTTGTGTATTCAATAGGCAAGCTCTATATGGATATGGACCAGCCTCATTACCTAGCTTGCCCAAGTCGTCCTCATCTTCTAGCTGTTGTTGCTGCCCGTCCAAGAAGAAGGTGGACAAAGATGTTTCAGAGGTTTATCGCGACACCAAACGTGAAGATCTTAATGCTGCCATATTTAACCTCAGGGAGCTCAACAGTAAGCTTAATCGCTGTTGTGAATATGATGAATCAATTTTCGTATTGACACAAGTAACAGAGATACCTAACATTTTCGTTCTCTTAAATTAAAAACACAGATTATGATGAGTACGAGAGATCAATGTTGATTTCTCAGACAAGCTTTGAAAAGACATTTGGATTGTCCACAGTGTTCATTGAGTCTACATTGATGGAGAATGGAGGTGTTCCCGAATCTGCTAACCCATCCACATTGATTAAGGAGGCAATACATGTCATTAGTTGTGGGTATGAAGAAAAGACTGCGTGGGGCAAAGAGGTAAAGTGTGCTATTTTTTAGATTACGTACAGTTTTATTTGACAAGAACAAGAAAGGGGCAAAACTGGAACCAAAAACAAAGCAACAACTAACTTAACCTGCCGGACATAGGACGACCTGATTTTGACAGTCAGTCGTAGTGGCCAGACCTGGAATTGCACCAATATGAAATATGACCTGGCCTAAAATCGAACCCTGATCAAACGGCTTGTTTGTTAGGTCTGCTTTGTTGGCAAATTTATTGCATGCGCTGAGACCAAACCTCAAAGTGTCCCAAACCCAAAATGACTGAACCTGAACTCATTCCTACTCGAACAGCTGATCCAGAAAACCTGCAGATCACAGCCAGTTTCATCACTTAAGACCATTTTGTTCCATGTGGACAGATTGGATGGATCTATGGATCAGTGACAGAGGATATCTTGACTGGGTTCAAAATGCACTGCCGAGGTTGGAGATCAATATACTGCATGCCCTTAAGGCCAGCATTCAAAGGGTCTGCACCTATCAACTTGTCCGACAGGCTTCACCAAGTTCTTCGATGGGCTCTCGGGTCAGTCGAAATCTTCCTCAGTAGACATTGCCCTCTTTGGTACGGGTTTGGTGGTGGCCGCCTTAAGTGGCTTCAGAGATTGGCTTACATTAACACCATCGTCTACCCCTTCACTTCACTTCCTCTCATTGCTTATTGCTCATTGCCTGCTATCTGTCTCCTCACTGGAAAGTTCATCATTCCTACGGTAAATATCCTCGTCTCTGTATAATCTAATATTGTAAGTAGTAGACCTGGTCGACTTGACTTGTACTTAATTATCCCACCTGAATAACTCAAATTGATTAGGCACAAACCAACCCGAAAGCCACATGACTAACATTGATCACATTTTCTTAACAAGCTCATTCGAGAAATTGACAGCAAACCTGAGATGATCCTTTTTTTAAGATAAAAACTAGTGCTTTTTCATGAACTTACGCCACCCTAACTTACATGATATGACTTTTTTCCCCTTGATCTTCAGCTATCGAACCTGGCAAGTGTGCTCTTCCTAGCCCTCTTCATGTCGATCATACTAGTGAGTGTCCTAGAGCTCAGGTGGAGTGGTGTGAGCATCGAGGACTGGTGGAGGAACGAGCAGTTTTGGGTCATCGGAGGTGTGTCAGCCCACCTCTTTGCGGTGTTCCAAGGGTTCCTAAAAATGCTAGCCGGGCTTGACACCAACTTCACAGTGACAGCCAAGGCGGCAGATGACACCGAGTTTGGGGACCTCTATGTGTTCAAGTGGACCACCCTACTCATTCCTCCCACCACCCTGATCATACTCAACATCGTGGGGGTGGTGGCTGGCTTCTCTGACGCCTTAAACAGTGGGTATGAGTCATGGGGCCCGCTCTTTGGAAGAGTCTTTTTTGCCCTTTGGGTCATACTTCACTTGTACCCCTTCCTTAAGGGTCTCATGGGGAAGCAAAACAGGACTCCTACTATTGTGGTCTTGTGGTCTGTGCTCCTGGCCTCGGTTTTCTCCCTTGTTTGGGTTAAGATTGACCCGTTTGTTGGCACAACCGACGCTAACTCCATAGCTCAAAACTGCATTTCCATTGATTGTTGAGCAAGATTAGTATATATATATGCTTTTGGCATGACAATATGTTCAACTCAAGCAAAGAACACAGACATAAAGTTGTTCGAGTGAATTGGGAGCAAATTTTCAGTTGTATCACCAGGTGAGCTTGCATTTTTCTTTTTGTGGTTGTAAGTAGATAGGATCACCCATATGAAATGTCAAGGATGTGATGCTTAATGTGTCTTTGTAACGTTCATTGATGCAAGGAGCTAAATAATGCTGAAAGAGGTTGAAACAACATACTCATTTTGGCTGAATTTCTCTTGAATATTGTTGTTTTTTATACTTGCTGTGAAATTCAGGCCAAAGAAGCTCTATAACAAGAGCGCATCATTTACGTTCAGACTTTCAATTTCAAGTTTTATTTTTAAAAGAAACCGATAACTTACGAACAAAGGGTTTTTTTTTTGTTTTTTTTAGCAGTTACTTAACAACTAAAAACCACCGTCGGTAAAGTTCCTGAAAATTCGAGACTAAGCTAATTATTCAACTTAACCCTTCACCTTTCTACACGTCCTTACGCACAGTTTGGCATTGCCAATTTTCGCAAATCTAGATTAACCATGTTACAAATTTACACAATTGGAAATAAGAACTAAAATTTAGAACTATACAAATTAAACTCCTTACGCCCAGTACACCAATCAAATTCATATCTCCAATAATTTTTCCTCACTCTTGTTTAGTCTCACTTTATTAGCCTAGTTTGCATATCATTATCATCCAGATCATGGCAACACCAAACAAGCCAACTTGATGATTGTGACATACAGATTAAAAAAGAGAGAAGCAAGAGGGTCATCCCTTCTCTTTGTTTTCTGGCCAAAAAATTTCACTGGCCCATGCATTTGGACTACCCATTACTTTTTTTTAAAAAAAACTAAAGTAGTAAAATGACAATGATGTACCAGCAGAAGGATAATTAGATTTGTCTGTTTCTCTCAGTGAGCATCTTCTAATGGGCTGAAAATAGATAAGTGCTTAAGTTGAATGTCATTATCACTAATCACCTAATTTGTTTTTAATTAAATACTACGATATATGTTATCTTCTAAGAGTTAGTATGATGGGTTGCGGGTTAAGTTCAGATCGTTTCGAATTGACTAACATTCATGTTTTCATTTAATGCGATTATGACTTGTAAACGCTCATGGAAAAGTCCAAATTCATTGTAAGGCGTCAATAACACATAATGTACATTTTAGTATTACAAGCTATAGCCATAGTCAAATAATAATTTATCGTAAGACAATCTCGTACGATCATTCAAAAATTCACAGTTTTCTTCTTCTTTTTTTTAAATTTTAAAATAGGGCACCAAAATGCAGGGGCCGTCAAGGAATAATGCGAAGGAAGAGCAGGGGCCAATGGAAACGGCTGGAAGCCACACGTGTCCAGCGCAGAGATCTATTGAAATTAGTTTTTTTTTATGAGTAATTTATTGAAATTATTAACTAACTTTTAACGGATCTTTTTTTTTCCCTGTTAACAATAAATGTAACCCCTTTTTATTTATAATAGATTTTTTAATTTTTAATTAATGCCGACTTTTATACAACTACGTGCAATGCATGTATCATGATGTTTTCTTTTCTTTTTTTAATATGTGTCACAGGTGAAAATCTGAAAGTTGATCATTAGCATTCATTATCATTAGTAGAGTCGTAGAGATGGTCTAGATATCCCTTTGAAATGACTGAAACATCCCTCATATTTTCCCACATTTTCATGGATTACACAGTATTTTTTAAACAAAGATTACAGTGATTTTATTAGTAGAATGTTAAATAGCACTTAGAATAAAGATCAACCATAAATTTGAAACAACAAGATCAAAAGATTTTGCTTTCAAATAACTAACATAAATCAAGTTAATGTTCAACTTTAAACCTGTAACAATTACATCATAAATAATTTTCGTAAGTCTACATCTTTTTTTTTTAATTTAATTGGAGACTTTGTATCCTGTACTGTGATGACCTGAAAGTAATACTTTATTCAATTCTTTACGTTGTAATCATTATCATGGCCCTTATCAAATAGCTATTACAATTTAAGAGAAATAAAAGATCATTAACAAATTGTTTGTTAAAATAGAGCGTGAAAAAAGCCTCACGATCAACTAAAATGGTCAATGACAATCTATTTCAATATGAAGAGCGAAAGAGATAGAGGTTTCCTAAAGAGAAAGTGCAGAGAGGGATGAGGAACCGATATTTTTTGCAAATATATAATTTCCTACAATTTGTATAGAATTTTAGATTTGTTAGTATTTGTAGAACTCATTAGGAAATTAAAATGATATCTATATAGAATCGAGCAAAAATAATGTAAATCATGTTTTCTTTATAGAGCCAATTCTATTGTAAAAAAAAGCTTTTAAAACTCGTAATTCTCCAATTATAATCGAAAATATATTAGAAGTTGTCAATATCATATTAATCTCTACAATCAACAAAAACAGAACCATTATCATGACTCATGATTTGCACATAACACCAAACATTCTAAGCTAAAACTCAAAAGTTGTGACCCATTGGCGGTAAAATGAAGTTCCTAGTCACTAAACCCAAATTCTCACATCAATCTCCACGTAGATTTGTCTTTATATAACTCACCTTTTAGACAACAAGCACACGTCTGTTCCTCTAGCATGAACTTGCAAAGTCCACAAGGGCAATTTTGGTACTCCACACCCTCCCCCTTCATCCCCTTCCACTTCACTCCAAAACCAATTCCTTTTCTTCGACATCCTTCCCTCCCTCTCAAAGCATCCCCACACTCCCTCAAAGCAAAGCAAAGCCATGAATCCGACTCCACGCTTCACGATTCTCGTCATTCTCACTCTCTTTTACTTCTTCTCCTTCTTCATCCCTATACACTCTCTATCTCCATCCATCTCCCCCACCAAATCTCCCTCTCCTTTATCCTCTCCAACCCCTTCAACACCTTCAACCCCATTGTCATCTTCAACCCTAGACCCAAAACAACTAAGAGCCCTACAATCCCTAAATCTACCCACATCAAAGGACCCCTGTTCCAACCCCCCTGCCCTACACAATGCCACTCTTTGTGACAACTCCAAACCCTTTAGACACCTTGTATCTCTTCGCCTGATCAACTGCTCAGATGATGTTTCTCTTTCAATCACTGCCCTCAGATCTCTCTCATCTCTTCATGATCTTGAGTTCCTCAATTGCCCGGTTTCTCCTGTTCGATTCCCATCTGATTTAGCCCTCAATCTTCGCTCATTCACCTGCATCAACAGCCTAAGAAGATTGACTGGGGTTTGGCTTAGCAGATTGCAGAATGTCACAGATCTCACTGTGTCTGGGGTTACAATCAATGCCAGTGGTCCTACAATCATTGTTGGGGGGATGAAAAAGTTGAGGACAGTGACGATTTCGAAGACGAATTTAACTGGGCATTTGCCCAAATCTTGGCATCTCAACATTACCCACATTGATTTCTCCCAAAATCAGCTCAAAGGAAGAATACCCAGCTCGATTACTGATCTTGAGAATTTGGTTTCTCTCAATTTGTCATCAAATCAGCTAATTGGTGAGCTACCCTCTTTGATTGGGGATCTCATCGAGCTTAGAAACTTGTCGGTAGCATCGAATTCGCTTTCTGGTTCGATACCTGAATCATTGGCTTCAGTGCCCGCTTTGGTTCATCTTGATTTGAGCTCAAATCAGTTCAATGGGAGTATCCCTAGATTTCTGGCTGATATGAAGGAATTAAAGTATTTGAATCTCGAGACCAACAATTTCCAAGGGGTTTTGCCCTTCAATGCGTCATTCATCAAGAGATTGGTGGTTTTCAAGATTGGGGAAAATGCAAATTTGTGCTATAATCACTCTAACTTTTCCCCAAAATTGAAGCTTGGGATCTCTCCTTGTGACAAGAATGGGTTTCCGATGTCGCCGCCGGCGAAGACGGTTTCCTCCGGCGGCGAATCCGACGATGATTCCGGCGATGATGACGGCAGTTCCTCAGGGGATGAGACTAGCGAGAAGGGTGGTGGGCATCATGGTCCAAACAAGGTGGTTCTTGGTGTGGCAATTGCACTTTCTTCAATTGTGTTCTTGATTATTTTCCTCATCTTATTGTCAAGGAGATGTGCATGAGAAAATTATGGGTCAAATTGCCAAAATTTTTGGGTATATTATTATTATTAGATTAGCTTGGGATTCTCTTAATTTATGAAGAGGGGAAAAAAAAGAGGGTATTTTTGATTGGATTTAGAATATGCTTTGCAAAGGGGAGCAAAGTTGGTAATGGTACGAGAGGGGCATTTAATTTTTACACATTAGTGTGATTTTGTCTTTCTTTGTTTTATGATATGTTATAATATTTCATATTATTTTATGTGATAAAAAAGATTGTAGTTTTAGGTGTCGTAATTATGGTTGTAAGTTGTAACATTATTAGTTCTGCAAGTTATAAAAATATATAAATATATGTTGGCAAGGGGCCTACTACTGTTATTATTCAAGTTGCGTTGATGGAAATTTATTCAAGATATATTATTATGTCATCTTTTAATTTCTTTCATTTTGGTTCAAGTGTTTGTATTGAACAGGATAATTATATAGCTAAAGATATGAAATTTTTGAAGAAACTAACAGAATTTAACACTTGGAATCGTATCCATCTACATATGAACATGGTAGCTGAGGTACAAGCTCATAACTATAGTCTATGGTTGGATTTTATTGCACATAAAATCAACTTGGTCTCTCTTCCTTTTCTTAAATGTGTAGTACGTTGATGAGTTTATGTAGCTTTGAGGTATAGGATACTATTATCTAGGGTCAATCGGAATTAGTCTCTCTGTAATTTTGCAATTTAAGGATAAGAGCGCTATATCAGACTTCTTTCCCCAGCACTTCGCCTGATGACGGAATTTGGGAATTTTGGATTTGGATTTGAGGTATAGGATACCATTCTGGCAATTGTGATTACTTAAAACTTACACGGGTAAGAGACCTTTGAAATTTTGTACATTAGCTTTAATATGGAACGTTTACTGCGCTAACCAATGATTTTTTTTAAAAAAAAAGGGGAGAGAGAGAACAAGAAAAGCTTCACTTTCCATAATTCGGTCCTCTCTTGCAGAGTCTGACTGGCAGGCAGTGCTTTACCATATGCAAGAATCAATAGATTGCAAAATTTCTTGGGAGGCAGAGTGCAGATCTCTAAGAAGCATCCTGTTCAAACGGATCTCAAAGTTGGAAAGGGTCAAATTCTGCCCATCTTTCATTTGATTACCTTTCGTCCCCCTCAAAATGTGCACACTATGATCTGTTAATGCCTTTTGGTCCTTTCACTTTCTTGCTATTAGTGATTTCATCCTATACACATACAAATCTTCAACATGAGCACGCAAGTAATTCAATCGGTAAAAGTTTTTGTGTTATATTATTAGAAATTTGAGTGTAAATTCTACGTACAGCAACATTTATATATGTTACCCTCAAAAATGAATCTCTCCATATGACACTTTCCTTTGCAAGTCCGAGTGAAGATAAATGGTTCACATATTTGAACCATCATGCTATAATTCATGTTTCGCTATAATACTAAAAACCCCTGAATTTGTGTTCTTCTTCCATGAGCCTAAGTGAGGAGTTAGGACATAGAATCAACATGGTTTAGTCACCACGGTGATATTTAATTTTTACGTACATATAAATCCAATAGGTAAGAGCATAAGAGAAGCGATTCAAAAGATCAGAGCATTAGGAAAGTAAGTGCTCCTATGTTCATGTCAAAACTGTCCGACTGATTTTGTTAATTTAAACTTTAAAATTTTCCAATCCTTTCAAGATGATGTGACAAAGAGTTGTGGCTGTGAAATCTTCATTAAATTTCGGAAAATGCATAATGTTTTTCTTGTACTTTCCAAGACCCTTAGATTGTCAAACTCTTTCATGTTTTTCCCCTCAAGCTGGCTTCCTTTAACCAGGGTTTTACTTATGTCCTTCTGTGGATGGCATATATGTACACAATACTGATGTGTTTGGCTCGAAGGTGCCTCAGTAATATGAAGGTTCTTCAACATGACTTGCACAAACAAATTGCCATTGCATGATATGCCTTGAATCAATCTATATCAATAGTCTTTAGTTTTGTTGACCAATATCTCCATCTTTTAGGATTTGCACTTGCATTCAACAAGTAATGACTACATTTATTTCAATATATGCCTTTTTTTTTTGGCCATGAGCAAGGCTTACCCCTGCAATGTGTTATGTGTGAACTCCCTCTCCAACAAGAAGTCTGAGGTTCGAGTCCCATCGGGCACAGTATGTAAGTCTTCAAGTGAGGAGAAGCAGGGGTGTAACTGGGCCTAAGGGCTAAGACGTTGCTTTATCATCTCTCCCCTCTGCCCAATAGTAGGCCACTGGGTCTGCGATCATCGATTGGAAGCCCAGTGATTAGGCAGCTTATCGTACTCAAAAAGAAGTATAAATTTTCAGTTGAATTATAGAGTTTACACGGTATATTTCACTATTTTAGAACAGTATTTCCAAACTTTGACTTTCATTTGATTACTTTTTAGCCCTCTCTAAATGTGACATTATTATTTTCATAAATGCATTTGGCCCTTTACTTTTGTCTTGCTGTGTTGATCATTATTCATTATTCACCGTAGATTTTTTTTAATACAAACATTGTAAGCTCTTACATACACGGTGGATCTAAAATCACGAAGTGCCTTTGTTTGCTTTCCTTGCAACCACGGCGTTCACCAGTAAGGCTTTTCCGGTGGAGTACTATCTTCGATTGGCCCAAGTGCAGAGGCAAAGGGCCATCACTGCCCTTGACCACCAAGTGGGCGCGAAGTTACATTGTGCAGGGCCCGCCCTCTTGTTGTCAGTGGTGCCGATGAGCCTGAGCCTAATACAGTAAAGAGGCCATAGTTGCGAAGGCCATAATCACTTGGTTCCAATTCCTACTGAACCTCGCAACCTGAAGTTCTTCCCTCGATCCTTAAACGTATACAAAGTGCATGATGTTGGATATAGGTGGGGGAACTTTATACGATGTGGGAGACCACTACTTCGAGCGTTGGTAAGAAAGGCGTTCGAACGGGTGCATCTATCCTCCCTCATCAAGGACCTCTAGCCTTGAATTCATGTCTTAACCTCCGATCTGCATATTCAATATCCCATTGTGAAATAACAACTTCCAATGTGGGTCTCCCTTCAATTTGTTCGGGCCTTAATTTAGTCGACATCATATTGTCATAGTACTTCTGAAAAAGTTCGCGTTTTGAATCACATTAGGAGTAGTGAAAAGTAGTTCTGGAATCATTAACTCACTGAGAGCTATAACTGTTGCACTTAGTTCTTTCAATATGTGTCGCCTTAATTTTGCTTGTCTACATCAATAAATAAAAACCAGTTTCATTTAAATGACAACTGTTTCATTACTTGCTTTTTTTTTGGGGGGGGTTGTTTCTTTAAATGATCAAATAAGGTTCATTTGTTAATCCCTTTGTATACAAGATAATTACATGCATTTGATGTACTGAATCCTAAGATTAGCTTAGTAATGGCTGGGTTTTCGTTAATCTAGCTCTTCAATAGTTTTAGCTAGGTCCAACAACAACCACCACTACTACCTTCAAGTGTGGAACCCGCTTACACGGGTTTTAGGGAGATCCAGATGTAAGTGATCTTAACTTTACAGGTATTGCTACCTACATAAAGGCAATAATTTTAGCTAGGTGTATTTTATAAAGACAATTTTAGGCTACCAAATTGCTTGAAACACTCTATGCTACCAAAAAAGCTAGTTGAAACGCTAATCTATCAGACTTCAATGTTAGCTGACCATTATGTGAAATAACAAAGATGTACATTTACATAATGTTGGATCCTGTATGTTCTTCTCCTCTCTCTCTCTCTCTCTCTCTCTCTCTCTCTTTTTGGATCATTGAATGCCAAAGGCACAACATCAGAAGGGAACAAATAGCAACACAACAGATCCGATTACACCAGAGGAAACCAAACACAAACTACTACAAGAGCAAGACCAAGACCACAACCAAGAAAATGATACACAACGTTCTAGGAGAATAAGCTGGATCCTATATCTTCCCATCTTGTCCTATGGCCAAAGGTGAGGGTTAAAGTTTTTCAGTG
>NCQV01078848.1:0-11558 GCA_002740545.1 Lophocereus schottii | reverse complement strand
TATTTTTAATTTAATTCTCCTTTATTTTTATTTCTTTTGGGTTATAAAAGAAAATGGGTTAAGGAATTTGGGTCGTGTTTGAGTCAATCTGGCTCAATGCTTCATTTTTGATATTTTTTTCATCATTTTCCCGCATCTTTTTCCGAAATTATTCAATACTTGCAAAACAAAATAAAACAAAATAAAATCAAATAAAAATCAAAATATAACAATTATTTTGAGCATAAATCAGGTGTAAAGATATCGTAAAAATAACATATTTTAAGCACGAAAAAATACCCCCACATCAAAATTTTGCTTGTTCTCGAGTAAAATAACTAAACTACCTAAAAAGAAATAGAAAATAAGAAAAACACAATCCTAACTCACTATCGTAGGAATCACGGTTGCATTGAGCATATGTAACAAGTCCTTTAAACCCCTCGTTCTCCTAAGTGGACGAGTGAGGTCTCGTCAGAGTTTTCAAGTGAAATACCCACAAAAATTATTTCAAGAATAAAAGAAAATCTTTTTGGTTTTTCTAAACATAGAAATAGATATACAAGTAATTAGGAAATCATCTACATGACTCAAGCAATTGCGACGCCTTAGCAACCAAGTCACCAAGCTATATATACATAGAATGTACAATCAAAAAACATCCAAGTTAAAAGAAGCATCCCAACTTTCATTTTTCACCTCACACCCAATACGCAATGATATGAACACCTTGGTGCATGTGCTGATGTGTATCAACTCTTATGAATTAGGTTGCTAACATGAACACGATCCCTATTTCCTTGCCTAATTTCCTTATTTGCTCCATTTTTTTTTTTCCATTTTTTTGCCTTTTTTAAAGATTGATAACCCACACACGCTAAACCTGCTTGACTTACAACTATTCGGACCTTCCCTAAAAAGGGGTTTTATTAGATTATCCAAAGCACTTATTTCATTGCCCTAATAGATGTGAAATCAAGTAAACTAGCACATATTCAAGCCAATTAAAGATATGAAATAAAGATAATGGCTATAAACATTAATGCCCGGGTTTTTATTCACTGTTTTTTAGACTTTTCTTCGCATTTTTCAAGAGCATAGAAGACAATTTCGACAAACAAAAAGTTCACATGCCAACTTAACAATAAGACCCTAGGAATTGACGATAAAGTAAGCAAGGTAGCACAAAATCACACAAACGGGACGGCGTCATTATGAAAAATCGAATATACATCCTCAACTAGATATCTCAGCATGTAAACTCTATTTATGTATACAACTCAATAACCTAGCACATGGGGTCACAACTACCAAAGAAAGCACACAAAATCCCAAAAGAAAAATATATTTTTTTCAAATTTACGAAAGATATATACAAATGGGCGTCTTATCTCCACACCAAAACTTCACAATGTCCTCATTATGGGAACTAAGGTGCTAACATGCAATCACATCAGCTATACAACCATAAAACCACATGAAACCACAAATATATACAAACTAGGACACGATCAAAAACAAAACTAAAAACAAATACTAGTATCTTCTTCTAAAACAAAACAAAAATTTGCCAACATAATCAAAATCACATTAAAAAACCAAAACAAACCAAAACCTACTAGAAATCACAAAAATCATAATCAAAATCATAAAAGAAAGACAAGACAAACATGAAACTAGAAATCAAATCAAAATCACCAAAATCACAATCAACCAAGAAAGCAAAACCAAACCAATCTAAAACCAAAAACAAAACAAAACAAAACAAATCAAAACTAGATCAAAGCATACATATTCACTACAATAAACACAAAACCAAATCCAAGGACCTACTAAACCCCAAATTAAACCAAAAAAAACCTAAAACGAGACAAAAGACAAAAGAAAAAAAAACAAAATGGAAGACCAAAACGAAGTCACTAAAACATCAAAAAGGGAACAAAAAGAAACTATTAAACAAAAATTAAACCAAAAAAAAGCCAAAACTTGCTAAACTAAAAAAAAAAAAACACAAAACCAAGGAAACAAAACACAAAATCAAGGAAACTAGACAAAGGAAGTAAAACATACACAAGGACAATCCTAGATATCCACAACAACAAATAAATATTCACAAAATAATAACACAACCAAGGGTGATCATAGCCAACACTGCTCAACAAATCCCAAATTGCTCCTCAAGATCGATCACCTATACCACCAAAGACAAGGAAGAAGGTCCAACAAGTCCAACAAGGTCCATTGTAAGCTCCAAAGTCCAAGCATAGGCTCAGATTGTTGAAGAGAGCCAAAGTCAAGTAACCGGGTTGAAGGACTAGAAATTACCTGGTTTTGTTCATTTCATTACCTAAGCTACATTGTGGCTTAAGTCTTGAATTTTTGCATTTTTGGGATCCGTAAGATGTCTATTTTCAGGTCCAAGCATTCATTTCCAATCATGCACACAAGAAGATAGGAGATCAAGACCTTCTGTCAAACCAGCCAGTTTTGGTTCAAAACTATATGGTTAAATATTTTAGTAGAATTACCCTACTTAAACATGGTTTAACCTTGATTTCTTTACAGGGGGTTTGTACACACCTAAGGTTCCCCCCCATAGCCTAAAAACAAAATTATGCTCACTTTTGTAAAGCTTAAAACGAGTTAGAAAATCGGCTCAAAACTGCCCATGGACCCGGTTTAGTGCAGCACGGTTGTTTTACCTTCCTTCAAGGGTTTGCTGCTATCAACCTAGAGTGGCAAATGTCCCAAGGCTTCCAGAAGAGCAATGATCAGCTGCAAAAGGAATTTACCTTGAAAAGAACAACCAATGGGAAGCTTGCTGTAAGTGGACTTGTCTCACGGCTTCTATTGGCTAGCCGAAAAAGAGAAACCACTTTACAGCTATCCCCTCTCTTTATTTTGCTAAAGCTGGTTGTATTAGGCTTAATTAAGCATGGTTAAGATGTAAACATCATTTGTTTTGCTTTCCTTAATGATTTGAAGGTTATTAGATTAGATACAAGCAAGGTTTGTACACTGTTAGCTTTAACCGTTTATGTTAAGACCTTTCCTTCCCAGGAAGGAACGCTTAGGTGTGTGCTTGCTAGGTTGCATGCTTACTAGGCTTGTAAACTTAAGCTACACACAGCCCGTTGCTGTTTCATTAACCATTGAATTCAGAATACACTTAGAGAGCATTTTGCTTTCGAATTTCAAATACTTCACTTGCTTATCCTTAATTTGGTCGATTAAGGTGGTGTTCAAGTAAGCCCTAATCTTTGTTTAAGTGGTGTTTCTATATCTTAATCAAAGTTTAGGGAGCCTAAGCTTATGTTTGGTGGTGTTTCTGTATCCAAACATCAAGTTTAGCTCTATCATTTTCTTTGTTCTTCTACACGGGTTCGAGGCACTAAACTGAATTCAGTTTGCTTAAACCGTGAGCTATTGAATTTTTGCTTTGGTTTTCCTTCAATCCTTCAAAGATATATCATATTTGGCATCAGAGCAAAGGTTTCTCCTTGTCCTGGTACGCCATCCCACTTCTAGATTCCATCCATTCATTCATTTCAAACACACTTTCAGTTTCACTTTCGGTTTGAGTGTAAACACAATATGTGAGGATGACTTCGACAAGTATGACCTTAGAAGAGAGGTTTGAAGCTTTGATGAAGCAAAATGAGTTTCTGTCCAGAATGATTCAAGAGGATTCTCAAAAAAATCAAGAGACTCAAGCACAAATTGAGTACTTGAGAAAGCAATTGGGTTCGGTTTTGAAGCAGAAGCAAAAACTGAATGAAGACGCCTTTCAATCTGAACCACAAAGGTATGAGCAAGTCTTTAGTTAAGAAGTTGATTCATCAAGTGAAGAAGAACCAACCAGAATGGTTAGAGGGGAGCCACGATTTCAAGTAAACACCAACGATTCCTGGGTGGAAGTTCCTGAATTTGAAGGTAAGCTTGATCCTGAGGAATTTCTTGATTGGTTGCATACTATAGAGGGCGTTTTTGCGTATAAAGATGTTCCTGATGATAATAAGGTCAAGTTAGTGGCCTTAGGACTCAGAAAATATGCATCTATGTGGTGGACAAACCTAAGTGCTAAACGGCTAAGAGAGAGGAAATCAAAAATCCGTACTTGGGATAAAATGAAATCCAAACTCAAGGCATGTTTTCTCCCACCAACCTATGTCCAGGATTGTTATTCTCCACTTCATAACCTTACTCAAGGTAATATGAGTGTTGAAGAATATACACGTGAGTTTGAAAAGCTGCTAATCAAGCGTGATATTCAAGAGCCAGAAGAACAACCATAGTTAGATACTTGGGAGGACTTGATCCTAGGTACTCTAATGTGGTTGAATTGCAAGCATATACTTCTTTTGATGATGTTTGTGTATTAGCACATAAAGTGGAGCAACAAAGCCCTGTAAACCTCAAAACACATGGCGTTTAACCCAGAGCCAACGTTTTGACAAGGGGAGTTCCAATCCTGTTCCTAAGCCACAAACTCCATCTCCTTCCTTTCCACAAAGAACCCCAGCACCACAAAGAACCCAAACACCTCAAAATAGGCCTAACCCCAATCTTATAAGCAACAGAAGGTGTTTTAAATGTCAAGGGCTTGGATATATGGCTTCGGATTGTCCAAAAAAAAAGTATTATTCTAGCTGAATGGACAGCCATGAAGGAGGATTTTGAGGAGGAGGAAAATGAAGTTGAAAGTGGACCAAAACTTAAGGAAATTCAAGAAGAAGTCATGGAAGAGGCTGATGAAGGAGAACTCTTGGTTTTGAGAAGAGTTCTAAGCAACTAAAGAGGAGTTAAAGATGAAAAAGAGAGAACATTTTCCATACTCGTTGTACTGTCTAAGGGAAAGTGTGCTCTTTGATCATTGATGGAGGGAGCTATGCAAATGTAATTTCTCTAAGCATGATTGAGAAACTAGTGCTGCAAACAATGACTCATCCACATCCATACAACATCCAGTGGTTGAATCAAAGCAAGGGAATTCAAGTGAACTCTTAGTACTTGATTTCTTTCTCCATTGGAAAGAACTATCAAGATGAGTTATGGTGTGATGTAATACCCATGGATGCATGTCATATGCTGTTAGGGAGGCCATGGCTATATGACCGAAAGGTTATGCACAATGGTTACCTAAATAACTACTCCTTTGCCAAGGATGGCAAGAGATCACCCTAGCCCCTTTACCCCCATCCGAACTCCACGAAATTCAGCCACAAAAAAAGCCCAAACAAGTTGATTGTTTATTGACTGTGAGTGAACTAGTTTTAAGGGCTTCACAACATGAGTTTAGAGCCTTTAAAGAGTGGATACTAATCATGCAAGACGAACTAGAAAGTTTGATGCCTACTAATCCCATTGCAAGAACACTCATTGAAAACTTCTGTCATTTGTTTCCTGAGAAGATACCTACGGGTTTGCCTCCTAAGAGGGACATCTAACATCACATTGATCTTATTCCAGGTTCCATCCTACCGAACAAGCCAGCATACAGGATGAATCCAATACACACCATGGAGATTCAAAGATAGGTTGAAGAATTGAAGGATAAAGGCTTGATTCGTGAGTCTTTAAGTCCATGTGCCGTTCCAGCTCTTTTGGTGCCTAAAAAGGATGGTGGAATGAGAATGTGTGTGATAGCAGAGCCATTAATAAGATTACAATCAAGTATAGATATCCCATACCTAGGCTTGAAAACATGCTAGATGAGTTGTATGGTTCCAAAGTGTTTTCCAAAATTGATCTTCGAAGTGGATACTACCAAATCAGAATCAGAGAAGGTGATGAATGGAAGACAGCCTTCAAAACAAAGGGACGACTTTATGAATGGCTGGTAATGCCCTTTGGACTTTCTAATGCACCTAGTAATTTTATGAGATTGATGAACCAAGTGTTCAGACCATACATTGGAAAGTTTGTGGTAGTATACTTTGATGATATTCTGGTGTATTCAAATAATGAGCATGAACATCAAGATCATTTAACTCAAGTTATGCTTGTCTTAGAATGTAGAAACTATTTGGTAACCTTAAGAAATGTGCTTTCTTTACTCCTGAAGTTACATTTCTTGGTTATATTGTCACTGGAGATGGTATTAAGGTAGATGAAAGCAAGGTAGAAGCTATTTGGTCTTGGCCAGTACCTAAGAGCATGCATGATGTTCGAGCTTTCCATGGTCTAGCTTCTTTCTACAGGAGATTTATTCGTGGTTTTAGCACCATTATGGCTCTTATAACTGAAGTTATCAAGGGTACATCATTTATATGGACTCTCAAAGCACAATCTGCCTTTAAGGAGATAAAAGGAAGACTTACTCAAGCACCTATTTTGTCCTTACCGTGCTTCAGTAAGGTCTTTAAAGTGGAATGTGATGCCTCTGGTGTTGGCATTGGTGGAGTTCTTACTCAGGAAGGAAAACCTCTAGCCTTCTTTAGTGGGAAATTATGTGATTCAAGGAGAAAGTACTCCACTAATGATAAAGAATTCTATGTCATTGTGAGATGTTTAGAGCATTGGAGTCATTATCTTATTGCAAGTGAGTTTATCTTACATTCTGACCATGAAGCTTTAAAGTACATACAAGGCCAGCATAAGTTAAACTCACGACATGCCAAATGGGATGAGCTTATGCAATCATATCATTTCACCATCAAGCATAAATCAGGCAAACTCAATAAAGGTGCAGATGCTCTATCTTGGAGATATCTTTTATTATTTCAGTTAGATGCTTGTGTACTTGGTTTTGAGCATCTAAAAGCTTTGCATGATAAGGATGAAGACTTTGGGGAGTTGTATGCTGATTGTTCTAAGCACCCCAAAGGAGATTTTCTAATCCAGGAGGGATTTATATTCAAGGGTACATGGCTATGTATACCAAGGTGTAGCACAAGGGAGCTTCTGATCAGGGAAGTTCATAGAGGGTCTTTAGCTAGGCACTATGGTGAAAACAAGACAGTCACCATGCTAAGGGAGCATTACTATTGGCCAGCCATGGAGAGAGACGTGCAGGACATGCTCAAAAGGTGTGGGACATGTCAAGTGGCTAAAAGCCATTCCTAACCCCATGACCTATACACTCCTCTACCCATTCCTACTTCATCATGGATTGATGTAAGTATGGACTTCATTCTTGCACTGCCTAAAACCTAAAGAAACAAGGATTCTATCTTTGTTGTGGTTGATAGTTTTTCTAGGATGTCTCATTTCATTCCAAGCAACAAGACTAACGATGCTGCACATATTGCTGAATTGTATTTTAGGGAGGTGGCAAGATTACATGGTATTCCTAGGTCTATTGTTTCTGATAGGGATACCAAGTTTTTAAGTCACTTTTGAATTACTTTGTGGAAGAAGTTAGGTACAAATCTGAAATATAGTACTACTTATCATCCACAAACTAATGGGTAAACTGAGGTCACTAATTGAACCTTAGGAACACTCCTAAGAGCTTTGATTAAGCCTCATGCCAAAGCTTGGGATTTGCTTTTACCTCATGCAGAATTTGCTTACAACAGGGCACCAGGCAAGGCTACTGGTCTTTTCCCTTTCAAAGTGGTCTATGGAATTGATCCCCTTAGTCCACTTGATCTTACTCCATGGCCCTGAGACCCAAAGCCAAGTGCTGATGCTGCATCAAGGGTAGAAGAAATCAAGAAGATTCATGAGTTAGTAAGGAGCAAGATTGAGAAGACTAATGAAGTATATCAAGGTCAGGCCAACAAGCACAAGAAGAAGATGGTTTTTCAACCTGGTGACCTCAGGTGGATTCACCTTAGGAAGGAAAGATTTCCATCCAAAAGGAAAAACAAGCTCATGCCAAGGGCTAATGGTCCCTTTGAGGTACTTGAATGTATTAATGACAATGCTTATAAGATTGATTTACCAGGTGACTATGGAGTTTCAGCCACATTCAATGTAGCTGATTTGAAAGCTTACCAAGACGATGATTACCTTGCTGATTTGAGGACCAAATCTTCTCAATAAGGGGAGGATGATTGAGTCCCCACCACCAAAGACAATAAAGAAGGTCCAATAAGTCCAAGGAGGTCCATTCAAGCTCCAAAGTCCAAGCATTGGCTCAGATTATTGAAGAGAGCCAAAGTTAAGTAACTGGGTTGAAGGACCAGAAATTATGCGGTTTTGTTCATCTCATTCCTTAAGCCATGTTGTGGCTTAAGTCTTGAATTTTTACATTTTTGGGATCCTTAAGATGTCCACTTTTAGGTCCAAGCATTCATTTCTAATCATGCACACAAGAAGATAGGAGATCAAGGCCTTTTGTTAAACCAGCCAGTTTTGGTTCAAAACTGCACAGTTAAATATTTTAGTAGAATTACCCTACTTAAACATGGTTTAACCTTGATTTCTTTGAAGGGGGGTTTGTACACCCTATGGTTTCCCCCCATGGCCTGAAAACAAAGTCATAAGCTTAAAACGGGTTAGAAAACTGGCTAAAAACTGCCCATGGGCCCGGTTCAGTGCAGCACGGTTGTTTTACCTTCCTTCAAGGGTTTGCTGTTATCAACCTAGAGTGGCACATCTCCCAAGGCTTCCAGAAGAGCATTGATCAGCTGCAAAAGGAATTTACCTTGAAAAGAACAACCAATGGGAAGCTTGCTGCAAGTAGACTTGTCTCACGGCTTCTATTGGCTAGCCGAAAAGGAGAAACCACTTTACGGTTGCCCCCTCTCTTTATTTTGCTAAAGCTGGTTGTAAGCTTAATTAAGCATGGTTAAGATGTAAACATTATTTGTTTTGCTTTCCTTAATGATTTGAATGTAATTGGATTAGATATAAGCAAGGTTTGTACATGGTTAGCTCTAACCGTGAAGATTAGTTTAAGTTAAGACCTTTCCTTCCTAGGAAGGAACGCTTAGGTGTGTGCTTGCTAGGTTGCATGCTTGCTAGGCTTGTAAACTTAAGCTACACATGGCCCGTTGCTGTTTCATTAACCATTGAATTCAGAATACACTTAGAGAGCATTTTGCTTTCGAATCTCAAATACTTCACTTGCTTATCCTTAATTTGGTCGATTAAGGTGGTGTTCAAGTAAGTCCTAATCTTTGTTTAAGTGGTGTTTCTGTATCTTAATCAAAGTTTAGAGAGTCTAAGCTTATGTTTGGCGGTGTTTATGTATCCAAACATTGAGTTTAGCTCTATCATTTTCTTTATTGTTCTATATGGGTTCAAGGCACTAAACTGAATTCTATTTGCTTAAACTGTGAGCTATTGAAATCTTGCTTTAGTTTTCCTTCAATTCTTCAAAGATACATCATACAATCACTGTCCTAAATATCCAAAACTAAATACGAAAATAATAAGAGAGAAAAGTTAGAACGATCATACCAGGTCAGGTGCAAAAGTACACCTGAACTATACCTCTAGAAATGCGCTTAGCTAAAGGTCTGTGAGCATCAGGCACTCCATATTAAGCTGAAAAGTGCCACTCAAATCAAAGCTCATTAAAGCACGTAGCAGCTTATCAAACAAAGAAGCCCAACTCCCAATAATATAGAAACAGTGAAAAGCAGTGAGTTGGAGCCAGAAAGAGTATATCCACCTAGCCAATAAAGCTCCAGTCAGGGCCCGCTTCAACTTATCAAATAGTTGAGCCCAATCAGCAAGGAAATGAACATACTCAGAATAAGCCAGTATTGAGGTCATTGGCCTAGAAATTATATTGACATGAATGAGCAGTCTAAGCAAAATAGTGGGTGCAAAGTTCACAAGTCTTGTAACATTAAAAAGCACGAGAGTCTGGTCTAAATCAAAATTCTAAGTGACAACATTATTAGACTCGACAATTTTAGACTTGCAATATTCAAAAAGGAGGTCATGTTGGACATGGTCAAAATAAAATGATTCATATTCAACACAGAGATCCACATTCAAACTTACATTGACATCAAACCACATGAAAGAGACTTATATTCTATAGAAAGAATATCATCGTCAAAGTCCAAAATAGTGGGTTCAGTTACCTCGTCGCATAACTTCTGTGAAATGTCTTCCAAATCATCTAAATCATGAGGCTTAACTTCAGTCGCGGTGCTCATATCTAACCCACCAGGGATCTCAAGTTCGACACCCACCTCAAATTCACAAGAGTGAGTAAAAAGGGCAGGTGGATCAGCATAAGCTAGGACACATTTAGTGACATCTTTAGGTGAGCTAGTGAGGGATGTAAGGTCTGGTGATAGAGACGTAGAGAGGTCACTCTCTTGTTCTAGGTTAGGGAAAGGCATGTTTTCATTCAAGTAGGGCCTAGATTGATAGGAGGGATCAAAATCATCATCAAGACTAACTTTAGGTTTAGGAGATCCTAAACTAGAGTCAAGCTCACTACAATTTTCCCCACTTTGAGGTAAACATTAAGAATATTTAGTAATTCTCTTTTTCATTGTCTCTACCATTTGATCAGTCAATTCATTAATCTTCCTTTCAATACTTGCATATGTAGCATCCACATAAGCACGATAAGGATAATGACAAGCAGCATGATCAGAAGACTGACAATAATTGTATAAAACAGCAGGCAAATAAGGGTGAGATGGGTCATGTGAATCTCTAAAAGGATCCTGTAGGCAAGGGCTAATAGGAAAAGCAGACTCACTATGAGTTGGATAACCAAAATTATTCCTAACTTGTTCAAACTCGTACGTGTCTTAAGCTAATTTTTCAAAGAAATCTCAAACCTCATCTTGAGTTTTAGTGAATAAACAATCCAAACCGCCGGGGTACATAGTCTCAACATAATCCCTATATTCATCATTAAGACCCTCAAAGATCACTTGGTAAATTTCCCATTTCTCAAAATAATAATCAACACATTGAGCATGAACTCATTCAATCTACTCAAGTATTGCCAAAAGATCTTATCCTCAAACTGAGAGAAATAGAAACTTGCCATTTTGTTTTTGAAGTTTTTAAATTTTTAAATTTTTAGTGGTTTTCAAGTTTTTCTAATTTTCTTTTAAATTTTTAATCTTTTCTAATGTTTTTTGATTTTGGGAATTTTTTTAAGAAATGAAGTAAGTTAAGCAACACTAAATAACGAAATCAAGAAAGCAAGATAAACCATTTGCAACTAATAGGAAAGCAACAAAGAAAAAGAAAAAATATAACCCAAATCTCAAGCCGTCATCCCCGGCAACCGTGCCAAAAACTTGTTGGATAATTTTGGAATAAAAAAAATAAAGTGCGGCAAGCATATGAATGTTGTCGTAGTACTTGAGGGTCGTATCCACAGGGACGATGGAAGAGATTAAGGTCACTCAGTATGAAATTAAACTAATTTAGCATCATTCTAAGCTAATTTAAACAATACACAAATAAAACTGTCGATTATAAAAGAGTTTAATTCTAAAGTTTCCCTACCACCACCTCTCATGCATATAACATCGTTTGATATCAACTCTAATCGAAGGAACATCTTCCTAGCACTTAACATAACCAAATAAGAGCTATAAATAGTGAAATAAACAAACTGGGACAAACAGTGACAAGCAGAAAAACGAATTAGCGCATACACCCAAAATAATACAGCATGAAGCGAAGACACATCAAACACAAAT
>NCQV01078843.1:0-11477 GCA_002740545.1 Lophocereus schottii | reverse complement strand
AAAAAAATCCTTCAGAAATGATAGTTGATTAGATTTAAGAATTTCATTCCATCTTGAAAGAGGGGTTTAATAATTAGATTATCGGTTTTGGGATTACACATCTAAAGAAAAGGTGCTTGATTAATTTTGAGTTGAAAAATTGCTTGATTTGGCCTGGTTCAATTTCATTCACAAATGTGGATTTGCTTAGCCTATGTTGATGGGAATATAACCAGGTAGTTTGGCCTAGTCTCTATGAGATCAACCTGGATTTACTACAACACTACCATGCACTTACGGGCCTATCATATGGGTATAGGTGTAGCCATGTAAAATGTGATGGGATGGGTATGAGTATACAACAACAATACCACTACCACCTCCCAGTGCGGGTCCTGCATTTACAGAGTATGGGGAGATCAAGATTTAGGTAACCTTACCTCAGCCAGCAGCCCTGCCCGTAGAGAGGTTGATTCCAAGAGACCCACAAAATACGATTTCGTGAAAATATTTTAAAGAAGAAGGATTTTGTGAAAACATTTTATAGAGCATAACTAAGGATAACCAACAGGGACTTGAACTAAGAAGTACTAATAAATCAGGTGGCAGTAACTATATAAACATAATTATAACATAGCAGACGATGGTATTATACCTTAACACACATAGGTATATAAATATGTCTCTTCCCAGCTACCTGTACTTCCTACATACAAGCACAGCATACGAACAACCACAACCAAACCTACCTTGCTGCAACCAAGAAATCCCTACAAGGCTAACTCTCTGAGATCTAAGTTCTTAATCCTATCCCGCCATAGTTTTCTATCCTGAGTCATGTCCTCCGTCAACCCTACAGTTTTCAAGTCCCCTCTAATCACCTTATTCAAACTCTTCTTTGGTTGTTCCATCCCTCTTTTATCTTTGAAAATATTAATCCTCTTACATCTCCTCACTGGAGCGTTCACACTCTTTCTTTTCACATGGCCAAACTATCTGAGTTTTGTTTCTCTCATCTTATCTTTGATGTGAGCCACTTTAACTAAGGCTTTAATTACTCCATTAATAATTCTGTCCATTTTCGTATAACCATACATCTATCTAATCATCCTCATCTCAGCAACCATTAACCTTTGAACTTGAGTCTTTTTTATAGGCCAACACTCCGATCCATATGACACAGCAGATCTAATTACCATACAATAAACTTTGTCTTTTAATCCTACTGGCATCCTCTTATTGCATAGCATGCCTAAAGCATACTTCTATTTTGCCAACCCGCTTTTATGCGCTGGTTAATATCTTCGTCAATATCCCCTTTATATTGAATGATCGAGCCTGGATATTTAAACTTCTTAACCTTTGACATCATCCTCCCATCAATTGTGACTTCTCCCCTCTCATCTTCCCTTCCACTAAAACAACAATGGAGGTATTCAGTTTTTGATCTACTTACTCTAAAGCCTCTAGATTCTAGAGTATGTCTCCATCGCTCCAACTTACCATCAACTCCCTCTCTAGTCTCATCAATAAGAACAATGTCATAAGCGAATAACATACACCACGGTACCTCATCTTGAGTCACTTTTGTAAGTTCATCCATAATCAGAGCGAAAAGAAAAGGGCTTACAACGGAGCCCTGATGCAAGCACATACCAACGTAGAAGTAATTGGTAACCCCTCCTGGCATCCTAAAACTCGTCCTACCTCCCTCGTATATATTCTTAATAACTCCAATATACTCAGGTGACACTTCTTTCTTTTCTAAGCATCTCCATAACACTTCACACGAAACTCTATCATATGCTTTTTCTAAGTCAATGATCACCACATGAAGATCTACCTTTCTATCTCTGTATAATCCCATGAGCCTTCTAAGGAGGTAAATCACCTCTATGGCCGGCCTATCCGGCATAAAACCAAATTAGTTCTCTGATATCAAAATATCCTTTCCAAACCTTCTCTCAATCACCCTCTCCCATAACTTCTTAGTGTGACTAAGCAACTTTATACCCCGATAATTATTACAATCCTGAATATCTCCTTTATTGTTGTACAATGAGATGATAGTATTAAACCTCCATTCTCTGGGCATCTTAGCAGTCCTAAAAATAACATTGAAAAGCACTGCTAACCACTTCAGTCCCTCTTCACCCAATCACTTCCACACTTCCATCGGTATCTGATCTGGTCCCTCTACCTTTTCATTGGTTATCTTCTTTAGGGTCTCTTTAATCTCGTCCTTGGTGATAGGTTCACACAATCGAGGATGAAGTAGACTCTTACTACTCTGACTTTTCGCACTTCTAAAATCTTCCATCACTTCATCATTGAGGAGTTTGGAAAAGTATCTTTACCATCTCTCCTTGATTTCTGCATTCTCAACCAGCACCTTAGCATTTTCCTCTTTGACGCACCTCATGACACCCAAATCCCTTGTTCTTCTTTTCCTTGCCCTTGCCAGTTTAAAGACTTCCTTCTCACATTCCTTGGTCTCCAGTTTTTGATATAACCTATCATAAGCCCTACTCTTAGCTACAACAATAGCTTGCTTGGCTACCTTTTTTGCTACCTTATATCTAACTCTACTAATTTCTTTCTCCTCATCTGTTCCACTATTCGTAAAAGTAGTGTATGCCTCTTTTTTCTCCTTAACTTTCTCCTCTGCCTCGTCGTTCTACTACCAAGCTCCTTTCATTCTGCTGCCACCTCTCCAGATGAGCCTAGGATTTCTTTAGTCAACGTTCAAATACATTTTGCCACTACCTCCCACATTGTATTTACATCCTGTACCTGCCTCCAAGCTCCTTCTTCTTTAATCCTCCATGCTAACTTCATAGTGTTCTCCTTAGTAAGATTCCACTACTTAACTCTAGGTTCTCCAACACTCCTGTCCTTCTACCTTGAACATTTGAACTCCACATCCAATGCTAGCAACTATGCTTTTCGAAAATGGGTATTGGTACGGGTATCGCTCAACCCACCCCGAACCCGCGCCATGCCCATCCTTAGTTTTTATGATATATATAGGTCCAGCCAATTGGGCCTAAATTTTCCTATTAGATCATAGATTAGAGCCCTTATTTCTTTTAAGACCATGTTTCCTTCTTATAGGCCTCTAGGCTTGACTTTCTTATTGAAAACTCTTGAAATCCAAGCTTGGTATAATTAAAAACATTATGTAATGCCATCAATATCCTTTCATTTAGCATGACTAGCTCTTCATATCAAGCTTTCTCTTACTCTGACTTCCGAGTTTGACTTTTCATAATAACCCTGAGTGAGGATATTGCTATTTTAATTGGAAGTACTGCTTCCATTCCATATACTAAGGAGTATGATATTGCTCCCTTTGAGGTACGAATTGAACTTCTATATCCCCACAGAGCGAATGGTAGCTTGTCAGGCCAAATTTCATAGTTTTCAGTCATTTTTTTCCTCCTAATATTTTTATTACTTAGTTACTTCCATCGCTCTATTTGTTTGGGTTTAGTAAGGGCTTGACTTATGGTACTTGAGTTTATATTTTTCAAGTAGAATGACTACTTCCTTTCTTAAATGACTCCCTAATCACTTATCAACTCAGTTAGTACACCATACCTACACATGATATTATTGATGATAAGCTTTGCCACATGTTTTAACATAATTTTTGCATAAGAGGTTGCTTTTAGCAATTTTGTAAAGTGATCGATTGCCACCAGCACCTAGTCATGATGGCTTATTCCTTTTGGTATCATCTTTCAGATTATATCAATTATGTAGGCTAGAAAAGCCTATTAGGAACTAAGTGTTAAGAGAAAAAAGGAAGATTGATGTTGCAAATCAGCATATATTTGACATTCATGACATTTATTCGTATGTGCATGACAATATGGTTCCATTGTAGACTAATAGTACCCTATCCTTAGCCTTTTTAGCATTCAAACTGTTCATGTGTTACCCACACTCTCGACCATGGACTTCCTTTTAGATATCTAGCAACTCTTCCTATGTTACATAGAGTGAGTTTATGCCCATATCGATCATCTTATGCAACTTCCCTTTGTTCTCAAAATATAGTGAAGCTAACAACTGTAACACCCATTGGGCTTTTAGAGAGCAACCTAGTGGCTCTCTTTCTTTGTTAAGTATTTAATAGATATCGTAATACCTAGCAGCATGACGACGCTGCATACTTCAATAGTATAGTAATGGGCTAGCTTATCTCTCGTTTCGACTGATAATGACATCTAATGGATGGCAACTGGAATGTGGATCATTGAAGCTAGGTTTGCTAGAGCATCGATAAACTGATTATCTTAACAAGGAAGGTAAGTATGAGTAATTTGGGTGAAATTCTTGGCAAGATCCACTAAATGAGCATGGCATGGTGTTAAGGCTTTACTTCTCACTTTCCATTTTTGGGAGATTTGATTGATTATTGAATTGGAGTACCCATACACAAGTATGTTCTTTATGCCTATTTCTATAGCAGCTTGTAGTTTGATGATACAAGTTTTTTACTCTGCAACATTGTTATTAACCTTGAAATTCAGTATAACTAAGATAGGGGTACGTGCCCCGTTCTAGGGATAGCAAAAGGATGTCTACTCTAAATCTTTTTTGATTTGATGCTCCTTCAAAATAAATTGTCTAGACATCTTCTTCTGCCTGAAGAACTTCATCGTTAGGGAAAAAAGGTTTTTTCCTTTTCATATTCCATTGGCAGGTCTGCTAAGAGGCCGAACATGGCTCTTTCCTTAATGGATTTCTATGGGATGTAGTGTACGTCAAATTCTGATAACATCACTGTCCATGTGGTGAGCTTGCTACTTATCACTGGTTGTTATAGCAAGGGCCATATTAGGTCCATCGGTGCCACTACATATACCGTATGAGTTAGCATTAACGCCTCAGCTTTTTGGATGGCAGATCTAAGGCTAGAGAAGTTTTTTCGAAAGGGGTGTTGCGAGTTTCACATTCAAGAAACTTTTTTCAAATGGCAGATGGCCCTTTCCTCTCGTTCTATCTTTTAGGCTAACATGACTGCATTGTTATTGTCATTATCGTGAGATAAAGAGTCAGAGGAATGTTAGGCTATAGAGGTACCAACACTGGTGGGTTGGATAACTGCTTTTTAATCATATCAAATGCCTCTTGACACTCCTCATTGCATTCTAGTTTTGCGCCATTTATCAATTTTTTGACATGTGCATCCCTTTCTTTGGACTTTATAATCATGATGTCTATATATACTTTCGCTTCTTTATGCATAAGGTCAGGCATTAGTGTAGTAGATGCCATTTGGCAAGTAGCTCCAACAGTTTTTTTACCTGAATGACATCACATTGTGGCCATGGATTTCCCGAAGGGGTAATGAAGGTAGTCTTTTCAATGTCTTCCTTCACCATTTTAATGTGGTTATAGCGGCCATACCCATCCAATAGCATCCAACAGTGTTATCAACTAAAATATCTATATGATAATTGAAAATCATCTTTCGGACTTGCTTTATTAAGGTCTCCGAATTCTATCCACATTCTTAGTCTTCAATTTTCTTTGGAACTGGCACAGTATTTGCTACCCACTGAGGGTAGTGAGCAACCCTAGTGAACCCTACATCTAATTACTTGTGTACTTTTTCTTTATTTTTAAGGCCTATTTCAGTTTTATCTTACAAAGTTTTTATTTTACTGGTTTAGTATCTGTATAGAGAGGAATGTTATGCTTAGGTATATCCTGGTCTATGTCAACCATGTCTTTGTAGGACCATGCAAAGACATCAATGAATTCCCATAAGAGTGAAGTGAAGCTATCGTACTTCTTCGAAGCTATTGAGTTCCCCATCTTAAGCTCTCGGGGCTCTTTAGAAGTCCCTAAATTAATTGATATTTTCATTTCCAATATTATTAGATATAAAGCATTAAACAAAGAAGAATGAGGTAAGTCATAAGTGAAAGGATTTGTGTTATTGAAATCAGAAATGAGTGCATCTAATGTAGAGTTTGGGGCAATAGAAATTGACGAATAACTCTTAAACTCTATCCTAGACTTCGTCAGAGTACCTCCTACGGCCATAGTGAACATTTTTCCTTCCTCCTCAATTACCCAAGTCACTTGCTTATAGCCTTTTGCATCAGCTTCGGTGATGAAGCTTGTATGGCTAAAAACTCTGTTGAACATGGCAACAGTTACAACGGTAGCAGGGTCTTCTTCTTTCTTATAATCTTACCCAAACTGAATCTTGAGTGGATTCGTCCCTACCTCCGGGAATAAGTGCTTCCCTTTCTAGCAGCTGCTAGTTGCTGAATATCTCCAACCTAGACACCTAGATTCCTTTCTCTTTTACATAGTAGAGTTCAAGAAACCCATAGAAAGGAAAACTGTCTCCCTTACAAAGGAACTGCTTATTAAGAGTACGGGGGTAAGGCTTACAGTGTAGTACTTTTTGTATCCTTTTCTGGCAGCAGTTTTTTGCACTTGTGGTTCTTATCTAGCTTTATCCATTTCTTTAGGGGTGGGATGATACCATACCCCGAACTTATAACCCCCTTTTTAGGTTAAGAAAAAAATGTGCTCTTCAACCCATAGCCATCCAGGGGAAGTATATCCATTTTTTAAGAATAACATTCATACTTAAGTTTGAATATGGATTGACGTTAAAAGGAGCTTTGTCCTTCTCTAAGATTGCTATTGTTTTAAAGTTATAGAGTTCCTTGTTATTATGATCGTGCTCTACTTCTAACCCTAGCCCCTTGTTAGGGATGGTAGAACACAAGTTGTCCCATTCAATAGTGACTGTCTATCCATTTATCAACATGTTCACTTTCTGATGTAGGGTAAATAGAACTCTCTAGCATCCATGAGGCCATGGTCTGCTTAAGAGTAAGTGAAAAGATAGCTGGAATGTCCAAAACTTAGAATTCCATATTCCTTTTAAAAAGGCCTACATTAATAAGGAGATAGATAGTGCCTAACACCAGCTTCTTTGAGTTATCGTATGCTCTTAAATGAGCCAAACGCGCTAAGAGTTGACTTTTCTTGATTCCAACATTTTGGCAGTTCTCTAGGGGCAAATGTTCACAGCTAACCTGTTATAAGCCAAGGTGTATGGTAAGTACTTCTGAAGGCATACCACAACAAGGTATAAGGCGTTGTTTTACACTGGTCCCCCAGGTGGAAGATCCTCATTGCTAAAGATTATGGTGCCTTTGCCAGTAGTTATTGAGGCTAGCATTTCCTCAGGTGTAACTTCAAGAGACACGTCAATATTATTCAATTCATCTATTAGGAGCTGCATGTACTTTTGAGAACCACTATGAGTTATAAATAGCCACTTCTGGTTTAAGTTTCTTTAATTGCTTTAGCATAGGATTTTCTTCTTGGAAAGTTGGCCCCTTTTCTTTTCTACGGCTTGTTGTAGGGCCTTTTTGACTTGGTGTCACCTAGTTTTTATAAGGCGTTGGCCTTTAGTGGTCTTCCTCTCCCTAAAAGTCCTATTCTTCATTTTCTCCTTATAAATCATCATCACTTGCTTCAGCATGGTAGTAATCTCCCTAAGTTTCATATACATCCTCTGTATCACTTTCCTATAAACCATGAGCTTTCGAATACCAAGGGGGGTCTAAGCCTTTGGCTTCAGCCCATCAAATTATATGTATGTTTATAAATGGGTCTCATTTCGTTTCTTGATTGTCATTGATAGCAAAGATGCTTTCATGGTCTCTAAGTAGGTTTTTATCATTGTTGGGCTCTTGAGTTGCTTTAGGCAAAATGAGCTGGCCTAGACCTAAATATCCTTTCTAGCTTGTTCTTGAAAGTCCAATAGTTCTCTATATTATATCCCTAAGCTCGATGATATTTGTAATATTTGGTAGGGTTAAATAACTTGGACAACCTGATAGCTTCAGTTTCCAGCTTGACATGAGAAAGATCGATCTTTCCCTTCACTAGTAGTCATTTCAAAGCTTGAATATAGGTGGCCCCTATGGGGGTATAATCCGTGTACTGATTTATCGCATGCACTTCTTTAGAGGTACTAGCCTTCTTATCCTTATTTTGGTAGTTGTCTTTCTAACTGTTGCCAGTCTTTGCATTTCCAACTGCTTCCAGTCTTTGCAGGTGCTTTTCTAGCTAACTCTTCTTTTACACGTATACCCACACACCTCATTATTGTGAAATTTTCAAATGATGTGAATTGCACATGCTATTTGTATGCATGTAGGAGATTCTTAACGAATAATCTTATTTGATCAGCTTCTGAAGATCAATCTGCCATGTGAGTGGCCTTCGCCTCCCCAGCATGGTAATCAGAAAACCCTTCGTTTCCTTCTTCTTTGATTAGTTCTAAGCCTTTGAGTGTATTTAGGAGGTCCGCATTGTAAGAATACTTACGTAAGAAATCCCTACAAAGATCATCCTAACTCATGACCTTTTATGGGTCCACAACATTACACCATCACATCCTTGTTAAAGGTCCAAGGAAATATGAAGTGGAAGATGTCTTCGTCAATCCCCTTTAGAGTGATAGCACTAACAAAGTTCTGCACATGATGGCGAGGATTTTTATTTCCATGGAACTTGATATCCGACATTGTCAATTTTAGCGATATCTTCTCTTTTAGGATTGAAGTGAATCTCGCATAGTCATTAAAGTAGTTGTTAAACACGGAGGATTTCTTAATCAGTTATTCTATATGATCTACTCATGGATTGGTTTGAGGAGTTCTCTTTTTCACTTCTTCCTCCTCATTGTCTAGCTCTCCTTTTCCGTCACATTCCTCCTCTTCATCATAAGGCTACTCAATATTCTCCCCTTAGAGTTCCTTGGTAAGGTTTTGGAGTACAATTCCATAATCTCCACCTTCTTTTCACTCTCATCCCTTGTGATTTACATTCTTTCCATCATCTTCATAAGTTAAGTGATCTCATTATTTCTAGCCATTGGAATTAGTCAAGATTAAACCTTGATTTGGATTTTGATTTTGACTATGACCTAACTAGTGGGGTTTCCTCGAGCTCTTCTCGAGATAAAAGTCTCCCAATTTGTCGACTTCACTTGTATACCATTCTAGTCTGTTCTATCCTCATTGACTACTAAAGAGTGCTCAGGAGAGCTCATCTTAATAATTTTCAAAGACTTTTAATGAACTATGCCGACTCATGAACTAAAATCCTGTGTTCAAGGGCCAAGGAAACTTACTCTATGCCGTGAATGCATACCAAACTTGGACTGAGGTGAAGCAAACTGGACTGAACCTCTATTTGCATACCGATCGGGTTCCTTACTAGGTCGGATGGCTGCTATGCTTTTTCTAGATACTAAATCATACAAAATTGCTCGACCCTTGTGTTGCTTTTTTTTCAACCCAAGACCATTGTTATGGCTCTTATGGACTTAAATTGGACTAGAACTTATTCGCGGCTTGAGTCAAGAGACTCTAAACCTCAATTGGCCTAAAAACTATTTTCTCCTTAACTCGTTGTTATTAGACTTGACCCCTCCTAACGTAAGCCTCTTAAGACAAAAAGAATCAATGCATAATCCTTATGGCATGGTGGTAATCAGGGTTGCACAGAGCGCATCCATCCATACAAATGAGTTCCATCCTAAGCCAAAGTCCTATGTTACAAGGGGTTTAGGTAAGGTTTAGAACATTCATCTAGTCACCTACCAAGTCAACTAGTTGTTCTTTTGATGGGTAATAGTAGGGTCTAACATAGAAAATAGTTCCCATATTGAATTTCAAATCTTGCCCTAACGCAAGTGAAATTAGAAAATAATTTTTCATATTGAATTTCAAATCTCGCCCTATTTTCCTTTTTTTAAAAAAAGAAGAAGTCCCTAATGGAATCTTTATTTTAAGGACCACATCCTAAGGTTCACCCCCTAGGTGCGGGTCCCCTATGAATGATTAGACTCCCTTGCTAGGTACCCGGATTCAAAACTGATTTTTTCATTTTTTTTTATCCAAAAGAGATCACTATGGTAGAATAAGGGGGCTGGACTGGAAAACTATACCAACGTTCTGATCCAGGAACCTCGGCTCCCAGAACTAGGTTCAATCTACTAGTCTGGTTCCTAACCGTGTCGGCTGCCTGATCCATGTAACTGAGCAACAACCTGATCTAGGCCAGATCCTAGTCTAGACAGTGACATTCTTGAACCCATAACCCATTCTAGTTAAAAAAATGAAATAAAAATAAGATTTAAAAATAGCAAAATTGATTAATAGAGCCGTCCCTGAGTTTTAGGAGGAACTTACTAACCAAGTGCACTTTTTGGAATGAGCAATACTAATAGGTTCATATGAGCCACGAATTAAAGGGACACTGAAAGGAATAATAAGCTTGATTTGAAAAGGTTTTCGAAAGGCTTCAAGTAATCCCTGGGACCATTTGACTCCATTTGCATGAACTGAGAATTCAGGGGCGAAGGTGTGATGTTGTGATGGAATGCACCACTATATTGCCTATCATCAGTGACGGCATCTACTAACTAATATGAGAAACAAAAATCTAATCACACTCAGAAAAGCAAATATGCAGCACATTGGAATCAACTAATTTAAACAACAGAAATCAAATACAATGTCAGTCTAAAGAAATTAAAAGAAATAATTCAAAATATTATAGCGGGCACAGAAAAAACCAACTAGAAATTACATCTTCATCATACCCACAATTAAATAAACTAAAAGAAGGAAATCAAAGCGAAAAAGTGAGGGAAAGACTCAATTTTTTTGTCCGTAGGAAGAACCACCTTTTTCAACTTCTAGTAGACTTAATCTAATAAGTAGTGTATTTGGATCAAACTCTACAAAAGGAGTTTGATTTGAAAAAAAAGAAGGGGGGGCCCAAGTGCTTCCCACCTCCCACGTATAGAACTCGATCGGGTTCCCGACAAGGAACTTGGTCGGGTTTTGAGTAGGGTTAAGCCCATTACGGTCATGTTCCCTTGTTTCGTTTTCTTCTCTCTCTTTTTGGACTCTGAATTTGTGACTTGCTAGGCTACCTAGTGCGTAGGTTGGAGCATAATTTCCGTAATTGCGCATTTTATAAAATTAAAGATGCTATTTTTAAGCATTTATAGTATGCGACCATGTGTCTTCAAAATGTTACATATTGGTTGCCAAATTGGGGTAAAAATTGAAAACTAAACTTGCAGAATGGATTGTCTGTAATCGATATATTTATTTTATTATAACCCATTATTTTTGGGATTTTTGGGATTAGATAGGTGTTAGTAACATGCATAATGCATTATCATAATTAAACATCATCTCTTTTTTTGGAAAGAAAATCTTCCAAATTGTAACCATAGTTTGTATCGAATAAATATTTTCTTCTTCTTCTTCTTGTTACTATTATTATTTTTGTTGTTGTTGTTGTTGTTGTTGTTGTTATTATTATTATTATTATTATTATTTTCGTTTTTTTTCTATGCATGAGTATATGTACAGATACACAGTTAAACACCTCCTCACTTACAACTTGAGATTTTAAAATGTCGTACA
>NCQV01078838.1:635-17551 GCA_002740545.1 Lophocereus schottii | reverse complement strand
TTGTATTAATCTTTTTCCAGCGCAGCCCAAGGAAAAGAATTTTAAAAAATAATTAAAAAATAACTTTGACACAAAACCAAACATTTACATCGGGCAGTAAATACGCAGGACAACCCCCAGTGGTCAGTCACGTGCATTTAGTTGCCTACTTGCCTTATCTACACTGATTCTAACGCAGACACACAATCTCTCTCTCTCTCTCTCTCTCTGTGTTAAGATTGAGAGCGAGGCGTGAACTCATACGCAGCGCCCATTACATTTGTGTGAGACAATTATCCACGATATACGACGCCGTTCCGTGGCCCCACTCATGCACTCTTTAATTGAAACTTTAAAATTGAAATGTTGGTAAAATAGAGGGCAGAAGAAAAATACCAGAGAAAAAAAAAAAAAAAGGAGGAGGGGCTCGATTACAAAGGAACTCTCCAGCTCACACACAAAGGGAGGACCGAGGGAGGGAGAGTGTTTTCTCTCTCCTGCTTTCGGTTATCGGCGAGGGAAACTTTGCTGCGATTTTGCTCGGAATTCTAGGGTTTGAGCTTGGTGGAAGACGACAATGGCGGAGCAGAAGAACCGGTGGAATTGGGAGGTGAAAGGCTTCGAGCCGAAGAGAACGACGTCGTCGACTGAGTTCGACGCTCATAATAGCCGCCCGTCGCCGTTTGGGAGAAGGTACTCGATGTCGTCGTCGTCGATTGTGCCGCCGTCTGAGCTTTCTAAGCATACAGTCGCTTCTAAGCTCCAGAAACTCAAGGATAAAATCAAGGTCTCATTCATTCTTGAATTTGTCTTCTCTTAATCGTAACTGTTGTCCTCCTTATGTTTTATTTTTCTTTGATTGTATGATCTGTTTCGTGTTGATTTGTCTCAGTACAATGCACGCTTGTTTGTCTATGCCTTGAAGTGTTATAGTATAGAACTATACATCAGGAGATTGAGTTTTGAATTTTGAACCGTTGGAATTTGAAACATGTAGACATAAAGTCTCAAAATGCAGTGTGAAGTGATGCATTGCATTTTAGATTTTAGTGATGCATTGCATTTTAGATTTTTAGGCAAATGTTTTACCTTCTGTGCATAAGCTTCCTGCTGTGTCATTCTTGCGTGAGTCTAACCTATGGCGAATGGATATGGGTTTTCCATGGCTCAGTCTAGGTTGAGTATAAATATAACTGGTCTAGGAGCATTTTATTTAAAGTTGTGTTTGAGTCTGTAGCGTCATGCAAATGTCGTGAAGTCAAATGTAGAATTTTGAAGGACTGTAGAAATTGAAATCTTGTAATTGAATGCACAATTTAGTAGATAATATAACCTTATTTCTAAAATTTGAAATTTAAATAAAGATACAAAAGAAATTCAGGAGATGTCTCAAGTGATCTTGAATCCTGAAGATTTGATCAAATTCCAAACCAAGTGGAGGATTGATCCGAATCCAATAAGGGAATGGATATTTTTTTTGGGGTAAGGAAAAGGGGGAAGTTAAATAGTTAATAATGCGAAAATAAATGAAAGACAGGGTTCAAAGTTTAACAAAGAAACCAAGTTTATTGGTTCATATGGGTTCAACTTATAGATATATTTACCATTTGCTCCCTGTGCGCTAAACTTAGAACGGTCATAATGCCACCTTTCATCCAGACTTTATGGGGCTTTCATTTGTTGCCACTTGCTCTTGCTTCATGAGGCTGATATTAGGTTTACAATCTTCCTAATTTCAATTTACATTCCTTTCCTCCTTTTTTGATGGTTAAGTATATAACATTTGAAGAGGTTGAAATTGGAAATGTCCATTTATTTCTCTAAGTGCCAATGCGTTATTTAACGCATTTCATGCAGTGCTGTTCGCTGTGATAGCAGTATTGCTGTAAATAGTTTGCAGTTATTTCCCTTTTCCACGGTAGCATCCTGTGTTCATATCTGTGTATTACAGTCTTTAAGGTGGACCTTCTGGAAATTATTCCTCTTTTTTAGGGAGTAAGACTCAACATTGACTTCCCTAGATGTTAGGTGTCGTAAAGAAAATTGTGATTTAAATGTACTATCCCTATCTTGCAGCACTGGTCCCATTGCTGTTTCTTTGTTTTTAATTTGTATACGAGTTTTGCTGCATCGTCTACTTTACATAACGAATCATCCCTGAGTGGGATACAAATCCCATGTCTTATGCCTAGTTTCAGGAACCCATTCACCAACACTATGCCCTGGCTGGAAATTAAATCCTTTTACAACATTCTTGTTGAGATTGCCCACAGGAATTGATTAAAGATTCATCAAATGCTTTGCCATTTGTGTTCTGAGGGCTGATGGTTGCACTGCTCAGTATGCAAGCACAAAATTGGAATTCAGCTGCATATGTGGAAGCGTATGCTGTTGAATGTGGATTTTATTTGTTGTTTGCTCCAGTTGTCTTCGTCTGACTTCCGAAAATGGAGCAGTAGATAATGACTGTTTGATTTCTTGATCTTTCTTTATATTAGTCTGTTCATGAAATTATGTTAGTCTGTTGACAGCTTGCAAAAGAAGATTATGCAGTCTTGAGACAAGAGGCATGTGAGCTTCAGGAGTATTCCAATGCAAAGCTTGATCGAATAACACGATATCTGGGAGTCCTTGCTGATAAGACTCGTAAGCTGGGTAAGGAGAACTTGTAGTTCATAATTGCTGCTGTGGGCTCTGCAATTTTAAAGTTTTGGCCTTACTTTTTCTTGGGATCTCACATTGCATCTTGTTATTCTGATATAAATAAAGGATGATATGCAACATAATTTCATTAATTTGTAGACATGATCTGGGATCATATTTTACAGGAGCCGTTTTTCCTTTGAAGGAAGGGTGACTTTATTGTTTGCAATTGTACTAATTACATGAGTCAACTCTGTTGTTTTGGGATGCTGATTTTATGTTTGTAGTGCTACCAATCTTATTCTGTAACCCCCGATATGCAAATGTATTGGATTGTAATATGAAATTTCTCCTTTTTGCAGACCAGGTGGCCCTCGAAAATGAAGCAAGAATTTCTCCTCTTATAAGTGAGAAGAGAAGGTTGTTCAATAATTTGTTGACGTCAAAAGGTATCCGTAATCTCTGATTCATCTGTTGCTGGCTAGCTCTTGCTCCATTGAAGGCATGACATTATACTGAATTTTGTTGGTAATTGGAATCTCGCAACTAATTTATTAATAGCTGTCATTTGCAGGAAGTATAAAGGTATTCTGCCGTACAAGACCACTATTTGAAAACGAAGGTCAATCTGTAGTTGAATTTCCTGATGAATGTACCATACGCATTAACACTGGTGATGAGAGTTTGACCAATCCAAAGAAGGATTTTGAATTTGACCGCGTCTATGGACCTCATGTTGGACAAAGTAAGTGGAAAGTACATTTAGTTTAGGTAGTTAAGACGTGTTATAATGTATTCTTGTTAAGAATCTGAAAATGACAATTTTTGGCACAGCTGAGGTCTTCGGTGATGTTCAACCATTTGTGCAGTCTGCATTGGATGGTTTTAATGTCACTGTATTGTCATATGGACAAACTTATTCAGGAAAGACTTACACCATGGTCTCTCTCTCTCTCTCTCTCTCTCTCTCTCTCTCTCTCTCTCTCTCACATGTGTGTGTCTCCCCTCTTTTCAATCTGTTCGCATGTATACTTGCATGGAATTTATGTTTATAATGTCCATGTGTTTTTTCCCTTGACAAAATGGATGTGGAGCATTTTACGATAGACAATAACATAAATGCAATGGTTTACATGTAGGTATAGGTAATCAATCAGAACTGTGAATAACTAAGTGCATTTTCTTGGTATACTTAAGAATTTTCTGTAGCTCTGAGGGCCAGTGCCTTTGATTTTAGAAAAGCCGTCTTGATTATTTCGCTTTGATGTACTTCATGCTGATAAATTCATCTTAGGTTTGAGGAATTTTTAGAGGCTAGTTTGAAACATGTCAAATTCACAACTCGGTGGGAAGCTTAAAATATGCCATCGGTTAGAGCTATATGCCAATAGGACAAAAAAGAAATTGCTATTAGGTTTACACCATGTTCCAGTGTATCTCTTCCTCTGCCCCTCCTTTTTGCCCGCAATGTCATCTGTCCCAGTCTTCTTCTGTTATCTGATGGTGCTATGTTCAGGAAGGAACTAGCCATGATCGTGGTCTGTATTTCCGTTGTTTTGAGGAGTTGTTTGATTTATCCAACTCGGAGAGCACTATTACCTCACGATATAGCTTCTCTGTTACGGTCTTTGAACTTTACAATGATCAGGTTTGTTATGCTGTCTTCTCTCTTATGATCTAATGTGATTTGGAACTTGTTTATGTTGTGCTAATGGATGTCACTGAGTTGTTGTATCTGCCACTCTTTTTAAAATTTAACTGCAGATTAGGGATTTTCTTGCTGCATCAGGAAAGAGTTTACCAAAAGTTCGCATCGGTTTACCAGATTCATTTATGGAACTTGCGTCAGAGAAAGTTGATAATCCACTAGAGTTCTCGAGAGTACTGAAAGCAGCTTTGCAAAATCGGGGAACTGATGTATCGAAGTTCAATGTTTCTCATTTGTATGGTTTCAATCTGTCCCCTAGAGTTTCATCATATGTTATTAGTCCTGTGTGTAAGATCTTGTCATAAATTTGTTCTATGTACTTTGTTTATGTCAGCATCTTCTGTAGAAAAATGTATATCCTTCCTCTTTCTAGCTCACTTTGTGTGGGGAATTTTGAATTTTTTTGAACATGTAGTATCCTGCAGTGTATCTTCTGCCTATCAAGTGGGAAAAAAAATTTGAAGATTATCATGCAGTTTCCTTTAATGATTGCTTGTCAACTGCTTTAATTTGTAGCTTGAGCTGGGCTAGTGGTACGTTTCTTTTTATTGTAACTCAAGAGTTGTATTGAAACTGATGTTGGACCCTATAAAGACCCTGTCCCAATTGTTGAATGTGAAACCAATGAAATAGATTTGTTTTCATGACTTCACTGCAGCATTTTGACCTTGAATTGTTAAAACAGAAACATAATATCTGGTAAGTTTTGTGCATGTTAATATCTTAGTAGCAGTTGGATAATCATTTTCGTTTTGTTTTAACTGCATTTCTTGGATTTGGAATCCTCTGATTTACTAATGTGACTTTCTTTGTTGCTATTCCCAGGGTAGTGGCCATACATATATACTACAACAATGTGATCACTGGCGAGAATATGTACAGCAAGCTATCATTGCTTGACTTAGCTGGAAGTGAAAGCTTGACAGCAGACAATGAGTCTGGTGAGCGTGTAACGGAGCGGTTGCATGTTATGCAGTCACTTTCAGCGTGAGTGGTGCACATGTTGAAATATCTATGCTTGCCATGCAAACTAAGGCTCAATCTGGTTGAATTGATCTTGACATTTATGTTTACAAGTTCCATGAATGAGCCTTGTATGTTGAAGCTTTCATAGCATCTGCAGAGGTGGCCACTTTTTAGAGATGTATTTACACCTTTGAAATGACAGAAATTGGAGGCTTCAGCCATAGCATCAGTCATATATTGATGTCTGAATGCTGAAAGTCTGAAATTAACAATGTTAAGCGCTTTATCAACTGTACTATGTCCTTGAGAATCAATGGATTATTAATTTAATGCTAAACTGTTAAATGCAGCCCAGCATCATTGTTCTCTTCACAGATTATGAACATTATTCCACATTTGCTTTTACATTGAGCACATCTTCATTTGGTTGTCCTAGAATGTTGAAATTAAGGGATCCTGTTGTAATATCATCTTAGGCCATGCATGGAATCCTGGAGCTATGTTCATTGATCAAATTTCCCTGATAGCTTGAGTTTCAACTTTTGAATAAATTTCTGTTGGATTGGGAGTGAGGATAAGTGTAAGTTTAGGCATTTTGACATCATCACTATGAACATAAGGATTTTCTTTATGGCACTTTTACCCCATAACTTGACTGATTGATTTTTGGTTAACAGATTGGGAGATGTCTTGTCATCTGTGACCTCGAAGAAGGATGTTGTCCCCTATGAAAATTCAATCCTTACCAAAATCCTTGCAGATTCAATAGGTGAGAGCTAAAGAACACAAGTTGCACGCCACTTCACTGAATGCTATCTGAAACTTTGCATAGTTCTACTATTTTGTATTTCTGCCATATTGTCGTTCATACTACTTGGAATGGCCCATGGATTTTCTCTGTCTAACATGAGTTCTGGCTTATTCAAGTTTGCAGTTCAATGAATTCTACTAGAAGTTAATTCATCTGTCTTTCTTGAATAACTTTTCTTTGTATTTGGTGTAGGCGGAAGCTCCAAAACTCTGATGATTGTCAATATATGTCCAGATGTCTCTAACTTGACTGAAACCTTATCATCCCTCAACTTCTCTTCTAGAGCTCGGAGTGCTGTTTTAAGCCTCGGAAATAGAGATACAATAAAGAAATGGAAAGATATTGTGAGTTCACTGCTTTGATTTAAGAATAATTGTTGATGTTAACAATGTTATTCGATGTTTTGTTTTGGCTGCATCATTTTCTTCTTGTGATTTTGTAATATTTTTGCTTCTTTTCACTAAGTCTAAGTGTGATGGTTGTCGTCAGCATCAGTGTCACTGTTATTATTATTGCTGTATTATCAGCTTTTGTAAATTATGCAATGTGAAATATTTGTAGGCAAATGATGCACGTAAAGAGCTCTATGATAGAGAAAAGGAAATTCATGATTTGAAGCGAGAGGTGATGGGACTACAAGAAGCACTAAAAGATGCGAATGACCAATGTGTCCTGCTATTTAATGAAGTTCAGAAGGCGTGGAAAGTCTCATTTACTTTACAGTCAGATTTGAAGGTCTCATTTCATGAATCGTATCAAATGTCTGTGTTCTTTTGGGTTTATGACTGCTCATAATCAGACTCTTATTACTGAATAGACCATTACAGTCGGTGATTCAGCTGTTTCAGTTAATTCCCCTGTACATGGTGTATATTATGGTCCTTATGGATCAATCTTCTTCAGGACTACGGATCTTTCATTTGTCAGCATGCACACGATATATTCGATTTCTTTAGTTATCATCTTTTTCAACTTACTGCATCCTGTTTTGATTCATGCTCTATACTCTGACTTTTTATCATAGATCCGTACCCACATGTGACACTTGAAATTCCTACTCGGCATGGACATATGACACTTTTGTTTTAGAACTAGCAGGTGAACTTTTTAAAAAGAAATGAGTCAATGACTGACTCCGACTCCGGGACACACATCCATGCTGCATGCTTCTAGTTGAGAAAGAGTAACTCAGCTCTTTATTTATATTCAAAAAGCTTCTCTCTTTTAAGGGTAAGAAAATAGCCTCTTTTGAGAATCAATTACTCATGTTCCAGGAATGCCATTTAGTCTCATTCTCATCATTGGTTCTCACCTCCATTCTTTGGAACTCTTTACCTTTCAAGACTTGTATGCCTGTGGTTCATGGTAAAGTAGATGTCGCAGTGGGGGAAAAAGGAAAGAAACTAGAAGGAATTTGGAATTTCTCTGGCGATTGCTGTACAAAGATTACTGTGATTGGTTGTGATGGAAAATATCATTCTGATATTCTCACTTGCTATGCTTTGATGAAGTCGGAAAATGTCTTGCTTGCTGACAAGCATAAGCTCGAGAAAGATCAGAATGCACAGTTACGGAATCAAGTTGCGCAATTATTGCAAGTAGAGCAGGAACAAAAAATGCAAATACAACTCCGAGATTCAACAATTGAAAATCTGCAGGTTTGTCTTATTGCTGTTTTTATTTAATCTCCTTGTTCTTGTCGTTTGTTTCCCTTACAAATGGCGTTAATGTTATTTGTCTGACTTTTATTGCACTTACATGCCTTTACATGGAAGGTATTGTACATGCTATACTCCAATTCAAAAGAATCCTAGAGTTTGGCTGTCTCACTAGAGGATAGATTGGCTAAGTGCACACTCTTCCCCGTTTTATTGAAATCATGACCACTGTGGCTTCTTGATGACACATTAGCTAGGACTGTAGGAGTCACTGCGTACAAGGGAGTTCCTCGACTGCATGTTGGCCCAGTAAGAGAGCATATGTTTAAGAGATAACAGTAGCTGATATAGTGCTATGTGAATAATCTTTAAGGTGTGTAGCCATGCTAGAATAGAAACTGAGATTTGCTTTAGGTGAGATTGTCTCACCATTAGACATCGAAAAAGGGCGGTTGGGCCACAGAAGCCACCCAACTAAACAGAAGCTTGTCTTGGATTTCTTGTTGGAGAACTTGCTGTGGACGGGATAAAATTAGGAATGAAATCATTTTGACATAAAGTTGGCCTTTTGGGCATTTCAGATTTAGATGGTTAGAAATTTGGAATACATGAGGAGATGACACCTAGATGTAGCAATGACTACTTCTGAGATGCTAGGTGTATATTAATGTACTCTTAAGGAACGAAGTGGATGACTTCTTAGGTATTTGGAGATGTGATGAGACAAGATTTAGCTTGGATACGGCATTCAGGAGATAATGACCTTTGGAAGGAGATTGTTGCATTTTCAAATTGGGTTTTGGACACTTGATAGGCCATTATGGATCACTCTACCCTTTTGCTTGGTCCTCTTTGAATACTGCCTTGCCCCTTGTTTCGTTCTGCTTGCCTTATCCCGCTTCTTTCTGACAGTCATTAGTAGTCAAATCTTTTGATCCATGCGTATGTATTAGCATGCTGGGTGTCATCGTTGTTCTTTTGTTGTATAATAATGAATTGTTAAGCATGCACATACACATGCACGCTGCCCACTCACTGGCAGCTAGTGTATGCAAGTTGTTTCTGCTAATGATTCGCAAAACACAACCTGGGTCTACCACTCCTTTTCTGGATGTACCAGAGTTTTTGTTGATCAAATTTTTCTATGTGTTGTTTAACTGCTTTATTGTCCTTTTATAGGCTAAAATCAAATGCCTAGAACAGCAAGTAAATGAGGCCCTCCGTTCTGCTGAAGGTAGAGCAGGGAGTGCAGCTGAGTCCAATCTTAAAGTAGCAGGGGAAAATGAGGATTCTTCAGCTGTTACAAAGAAGCTTGAAGAAGAACTTCTGAAACGGGATGCCCTTATTGAGGTATTTTGATTCTTTCTGATATGGCACTCTTTGATTCTGAGAGTGAAAAACACTAGAAGGAAAAGAAGATAAAATTAAACATTTTCCTGCTTGTTGTTTGTTCTAGTTTGTTGAAGAGCTCTTGCTCTCTTGAAATGTGAGCATCATCTATTTTTATCACACCACCAAATGAATTTTGTTGGGTTGTGAAGTTGGTCTTACTCTGTTGTTGGTTACTATTGTTGGTCCCACCAGCTGTTTTTTTCAATGGAATCTGCAAGTCTAGATTGCCTATCCAGGTTTTATTCTGTGGTTCACTTCGCTATAATCTTTTCTAACTTATGTCGACAATCAAAAGTTAATTCGGAGGAAGGCATGCTTACTTTCAGGGATAATACTCGTGTGCCCCCAATTTATAAGTCTTGAGGATAAAATTTTCAGCCACTCAACTCTATGCTGTGCACATTTCATTTTGATCTTTCCCTCTTTTTTCACCACCTGTTAAGCCATAGCTTCTTGAAGCTTAGAACTGGGAAAGCCCTCAATGCTGGGTGCAAACATGACTAACAAGTGAGCTCATTTACTCACTTGGACAAAATTGTGCGACATGGTTATCTGACAGGTATGGGACTTGGCACTGGTTAGTTCTGGAGAAGTTTGCTTGTTTGGTCTAAAAAAATGTGCTGATTCTATATCCATGTTTGACTGTAGTATGTATAGTGTGTAAGGTTCATGCTTTTGCTAAAAAGAAGAGTTCAAGTAATGTAGGAACTTACCCTGTGATGCTTTTTGAGAAGAATATACACCATATCTGTCCTTTTTGTGCCTGCCCGTTACTGTTGTGGAGCTAAAGAAACTCGTTTGATGCCTACTGTGGAAAGACCGTGTATATTGTTGGAGAAATTGCCTGGAGTTTTTTTGTTTACCCTCTAGCGTGGTTTCTTTGAACTACTCTTCCTTTCCATGACTTTTATAAATTGTATGTGTTCTGTTCTTTTTCTCAGAGGCTGCATGAAGAAAATGAGAAATTATTTGACAGATTAACGGGGAAAGCACCTTCAACTGGGTCATCCCAGGTAGATCAGTCTTCCAAATTCTAGTCCATTTTGCTGTGATTTTTTCAGTCATTCTGTTTCCGTGCATTGTGCTGCAGTATGCTATCATTTGAATGCATTCTTGAATTGTTTTCTTGTTTTCTTTCCTGATTTCATTGTGGTTGGAACTTGTGGGTCATCAGTTTATTCAGTTGTGTACCAGCGCATATGTTTGCATGCTTTTCTGTATGTTGGGATTAGAAGAGCAGATGGCGTCTGGACCAGCAATTCCGAGTATACTTTTTCTGGGCTTTTGTTTGTCCTCCTCGGTAGATCACTTTTTCTACGCTTGATGTCATGGCAACACTGTATGTAGTGCTGTCTGATATTTACCTGTGCAAAATTTTAATGTATTGCTGTTTCATTATAAAATTGTGTACCCCTCCTTTTGCCAATTACTGATGATGATTTCTTGTCGATTTTATTGCACAAAAAAAACTAGTAAATTCATGTGGTGATTTTTTAAAATTTTTATCCTCACTCTTAGTAGACTGTAGCCAGGTCCTGCTCACTTCGACCGCGTTTGTGAGGGGGCACCCTTCTCCCGAAGTTACAGGGCGATTTTGTTGGTTCCTTTGAGAGAGTTTTTTCCCTTTTCAACCAAGGAAATTAGGAAACTCCAATGAATCTTCTTGTTTTAATAAAGCAACTCTTTTATCTATTGCCTTTTATAAAATTTGTTTAGAACACGACCTCTCTGTAATGTTTTCAAAGTACTCTGCAGGAATCATAGATGGTGGTGATGTCTTACTAGGTACTTACGTGAAATATTTTGGAATGCTTCCATTCTTTTAATCTTTGGGTCTTGATCTCATATATGGCTTTGGAACTCTCGGACAAAATCAGAGAGTGAAACATTCTAAAATTTGATTAGTTGATTTAGAGTTGAGTAAAATATTGGGGTGGTTGCAACTGAGTGCTATTAGCTTTCAAATGTAGAATATTGTGGATATGCATATCTCCTCTGGTCAGCAAGCGTGGAATATCTGTCAATGCTTTTGTGGAACAAGGTTTGAAGATAGTGCAACCTAGGCTCAGTTTATGGTTCATGTTGATTGGTTTCAGTGAATTACATACTCCATTGTGTCGAGTCGTGTTCTAGAGTCTGAAACTGCTTGGTTGTAGAAACAGCAGTTGCTGTCACCTGTGGCTTTTTCAAGGTTTTGATGCCTACTTTGTTCGGTGCTAGGTGTCAAGTCCACTTTCCAGAGGACGTTCAAGTGCTCAGACCCGGGAATTGGAAAAGTACGTTGGTTCCCCTTTTTTCTTTTTCTTTTTCTTTTTCTTTTTCTTTTTTTTGGGGTGGGGTGGGGTGGGATGAGGGTTTGGAGGAATGTGTGCTTTTGTGTTATATTTTTGATTTGGGGATGAGTTGATGAATGGTGGCGCTTGTGGGAGCAGTGCCATCTATACATATTCAGCTTTTCACTTGTGTTGCTAGGAACAATGCCACTAAGACTACAACACGTTCTTCTCAAGTGGCTTCTGGGACGGTGATTCCTGATAAAGCAGAGATGTCAGCTGCTTTGGTGAAATCTGGGATTGATAAACCGAAAACCACACCAGCGGGAGAATATCTTACCACTGCCTTGAATGACTTCGAGCCAGAACAATATGACAGCCTGGCTGCCATTTCAGATGGGGCAAATAAACTTCTGATGCTGGTAAATACTTGAATACCCGAGAACCAGATTTTAACAATCTATTGTAGCTTGATACCTTGCCGAACTTAAATAGTATGTGAAAAGTGAGTTTATCGGCAGATCTAAATTTGCTGAAGGGCATGGATTTATATGGATAGACTATAGTAAGAACTTGTACTTACACCTTTGGATCTGTATATTCTCATTTAATGTTCTTCGTGATGTACGACATCGAATGTACTCTTTGACACAGGAATTTTTTAAATTAGCCTAGTGGTGGTTATAATTTTCTGTCATCCCATGCCCATTTATTAGTAATTGATTTGGTTCTACCATGGACCCTGTGTGAGGCGTTGAGCACCTCTGAGTTCTGACAATACAAAAACATGTTAGATTTTGTAACATTATATCCTTCGCCATCAAAGCGACGAGCCTGCCATTAGTTGTAATTTTAATTGACGCATTTTCTGATCCTTAAAAAAGGACAGTCCGGTGCACAAGCATCTCGCGTTCACGCAGGGTCCGGGGAAGGGTCACACTCCAAGGGGTGAATTGTAGGTAGCCTAACCTGACGCATTTTCTGATCCTTCTTTTCATGAAATGTTATTGTGTTGAGATCTGGCTTATATTCTGCACAAGGTTGTCTTGATAGCTGGGATAATTTTTTGGGAAGGCGGTCAGGTTCTTAACTCATTTTGGCTGCTACTCGAGGAGATAAATCAGAATTTCTCACTACACTGTTTTAGGGGAAGGATTGAGAACTCCTGGGATCTCCTTCCCCCTTCCTCCACTATGATTGGCTGGACCTCCGGAGCTTGGTTTACCATGCTCTGGTCTGGTTTACTTCATCTTAGGAGCTGCATTATAATATTTAAAAGACCTGTGAGGCAGACGTAGAATGAAGTTTCTCCCAGATCAGTAATCTGGAAGACATTCTTTTACTTGGAAAGCTTTCGCATCTTGATAATTTTGATGTACTTCTAATGAGGGATATCAGGCTTGGGTATATGAAACTGATTGTGTTTGATGATTGAGTCACTTTTTCCATTCCTGTGAATTGTTTCAATCTAGAAGTGCTCTCAGACCATTCTACATCGGTCTGAGTGCTGACTGACAAGTTGCATCAGTTAATAAGAACTACTCTTATTTTGGCAATGGATACCATGATTACATACTCTCATTCATTAAGTGCAATATGTCAGGTTCTTGCTGCTGTTATAAAAGCTGGTGCCTCAAGAGAGCATGAGATACTGGCAGAAATTAAGGATGCTGTTTTTTCATTTATCCGTAAAATGGAACCGAAGAGGGTGATGGATACCATGCTTGCGTCCCGTGTGAGAATATTATACATAAGATCTTTCATTGCTAGGTCTCCGGAGTTGCAATCTATCAAGGTAAATGGAATGTCTGAAGCAGAATTTTTGCATCAGCGTGAAATAGCAGTTTCTCCATTTACTGTTATAGTTCTATTATTTGCTGATTGCATTTTTGCATGATACTAAAAAGGAGCTTTTCTTCTTCAGGTTGCTCCTGTTGATAGATTTCTAGAGAAAGCTAATAGTGGGAGGAGTAGAAGCTCCAGTCGAGGAAATAGCCCTGGAAGGTCTCCCGTGCGTTATGATTTGAGTCCTAAAAATTCCACGGTCGATGAGAAAATTCAGGGTTTTAGGGTGAATATAAAGCAGGAGAAGAAGTCCAAGCTGTCATCTGTGGTTTTGAAGCTACGGGGAATTGATGAGGTAGCTGATGAAACACATCATATGCTTAGGTTGTTTGTGGTCGCAATGAGTTTGACTCAACTTTTTGAGGAAAACAAAAGAATCTTCATTTCTAAATTAGGAGCTTTGCTTCCAGTCTCGGCTGAGTAGTCTTGATTTTGTTTAGTTCTCTAGGTTATGGTTCTGTTGAAGTTCCAGCGGGCTGATCCCATATGATGGATTGAACTGCTGATTACAATCTAAATTTACAGGAAACATGGAGGCAGCATGTAACGGGTGGAAAACTAAGGGAGATAACAGAGGAGGCTAAAAGCTTTGCTGTTGGGAACAAGGCTCTTGCTGCTCTGTTCGTTCATACACCAGCGGGAGAGATGCAACGTCAAATTAGGTCATGGCTTGCTGAGAACTTCGAGTTTCTCTCTGTGACTGGTGATGATGCAGTTGGTGGTACTACTGGCCAATTAGAGCTGCTCTCAACTGCAATCATGGATGGCTGGATGGCTGGACTCGGTGCTGCGATGCCTCCTAGTACTGACGCTCTTGGTCAGCTCCTGTTTGATTATACAAAACGTGTATACACATCTCAGCTGCAGCACTTGAAGGTACAGACTGAAGCTAGTGTTCTTTGGATTAGTCTGATTTTTGATGAAATCAGATGGAGTGTATTAAAATTGATTGTAGCACTAAAAGGTTGTTTGAGGGTTTCTATATTTCATTTTTATTAATGGATTGGTTAGGAAAAATCTATCTGCCACTACTCAACGGGTTGTGGCTAAAACTATACGTCCTGATCTTTCCAGAACTTGGCTGGGATCATACTAAGTGGCTAGTGTAATTTGATCTGGCATTCTTATTTTGTTAATTGGCCACTTTTCATGTGTGACAAGACGAGAGATTGGCAAGTGCTTGATTCTGCACGTTGCATTGCTTTAAAAAGTAAGTAGACTGGATGTTGAAAGTAGAAGTATAACCATTGGACAATGTTGATTGAGTTCGGCCCTTTTCTGGGTTTTGCCAAGTAATTTTGCCTCTCTGAAGTCATGAAAACTAGTTTCGTGATGTTTCTTTGTAGTTTGAGGAGCTTCATGTTCTTTTCCAGGATATTGCGGGCACACTGGCCATGGAAGTAGCAGAAGACTCAGCACAAGTCGCTAAGCTCCGTTCTGCCCTTGAATCTGTCAATCACAAGAGAAGGAAGGTTAGAATCATTTTGGGCAATACTTTTTCCATCATTATGCCCCTATAGATCATCTCATGAGTGATTTTCTATGGGACATTCATGGCTGTTTGGTAATTAGCATTTGGAACAAGTTTACTTTGCCATGAATGTTCATGTCAAGAAACATTCATAGTTGGTTGCACCCCAACCCCTTTTACATTTGTTGCATTTCACTCCTTTCTCAAGTTGCAGTTGGTATTATGAGTTGAGGCCGTGGGAATTTGGGATTCTTCTTCTATTAAATTAGGTTCCCTATTATTTGTCAAAGTTAGCATGAAGAAGGTTTATCTTGCAGCTGTATGCAAATGTAGTTCAGTGGTTCGTATATGTTGCTTCACATGGTCAGCACAGCTGCAATGCTCCTCACATTGGGACATTTTTTATGTTTCAACTGTTGCACTCTTCTGTTCTATGCATTTGATAATTTACTAGTCCTTGGATGAGTTCATCGAATTTTACCTTACCATTGCATCCTAGGCAACATCATGCAAGCGATCCTGAGCTCTAGGATATTCTTTTTTTTGCCCATAGAGGTTCTCTTTTTCTGTGTATTAGGCCATTAGCACTGATTTTCCTTTCCATATTTAGATATTGCAACAGATGAGAAGCGACTCAGCTCTGCTGACCTTAGAAGATGGTGGCTCGCCAATACCTAATCCTTCAACAGCAGCTGAAGATGCGAGACTAGCATCTCTCATTTCGCTCGATGGGATATTGAAGCAAGTCAAGGTTGGTTTTACTTGCAACAACATATGTTCGATGAATTGATTCCCAAGGATGACAAACATGTAACTTTTGAGTTTTGAGTACCTTTTGACAGGATATAATAAGACTGTCCTCCGTGAACAAATTGAGTAGCAGCAAGAAGAAAGCATTGCTTGAGTCACTGGATGAATTATCTGAACGAATGCCATCACTTCTTGATATTGATCATCCGTGTGCCCAAAGGCAAATAGCAGAGGCTCGTTCAATTGTAGAGGTAGACTTGCACCACTTCAATTCTTGTTCTTTTCTCCAAATTTTTGTTCTTTTCTTTTCTTTTTATTTTCTGATTCCTGATTCTTGGGTGGATTGAGATCATAACGTATCATGCTTCAATGTGATTGATAGTTGGAACATGCTTGTGAAAAGACCTGCAGAAGTAGAATAGCTCCCAACCTGTGGTTGGACTCATACTTGTCAATCTTGTCTGTTTAATAGTGCATGTTTTGTCACTTGAAATTAACTGTAGAATGCCAGAAATCTACTAGGTTTATTCTGTGAATGAAGTGTAATAAAAGAGCTATCAACTATTTGTGAGTTGCGACTGTGTTGGCATATTTTGAGCATGCTCAGACTGGATATCTTTACACTGGAGTTCTTAATCTCTGGCCTTTGTACATTTGGCAAAAACTGCTTAGTCTGTCGCTGAAGAAGACGACCATTTCCAATCTGCAAATGCTCGTCAACCATCGTTGGATTTGGGGTCAAGTGCTGAAACTGATGTATCACAATGGAATGTGTTACAATTCAATACGGGTTCGACGGTCCCATTCATCATAAAATGTGGAGCCAACTCAAATTCAGAACTGGTGATCAAAGCAGATGCTAGGGTTCAGGAGCCCAAAGGCGGTGAGATAGTAAGAGTGGTTCCAAGACCCACGATTCTGGAGAGCATGAGCCTGGAGGAGATGAAACAGGTATTCTCCGAGCTCCCGGAGGCCCTAAGTCTGCTTGCCTTAGCAAGAACTGCAGATGGAACCAGAGCTCGGTATTCTCGGCTGTACAGAACTCTAGCCATGAAAGTTCCAGCTCTGAGAGATCTTGTTAGTGAGCTGGAAAAGGGGGGCATGCTCAAGGATGTCAAGTCATGAGTTGGTTTGGTTCCCTGAGACTAATGACCTTGATTCATTCATGTATTGTAACTTTATCTCCCGCTTTTTCGCTCTCTTCCTGTTTGGGGTGTGCGTGGATGTGTGCATATGGTATGATTTAGGGGATTTCTATTTTTGAGATATATTGTGGATGGAGTATGTAAATTTCGTCTGTATGATCTTCTTCAGTGAGTATAAAATTGAAATCCCCATTTTGGAGACATTCGAGGAACCTTGTAGACATTGTACGGCAAGTATGATTTGTTAATTTTCTATCTTCTGTCTTCCGACTTCT
>NCQV01078828.1:26200-40248 GCA_002740545.1 Lophocereus schottii | reverse complement strand
TCCTACAGTTTTTATTCTTGAAAAAAATAGAAAATCAAAAAAAAATTCTTTTCTTATAAATAATGCATGATATGAGTTTATGCTAGGCTTGCTTGTTTAAAAAAAAATTTTTTGTTTTATTAGCTATTTTGTAATTTATTCTTTTTTAAGTGAAAACTTCTAAGCATGATAGTTATCCTTTAGAGAAGTTTGAGTTGATCCTTATACATCTTCTTCAAGAGTAACTCTTTTGATTATCCATCTTATTTAGTCATGTAATATATCTAATTAAGAGGCAATAAAATGACCTGACCCATCCCCTAGACTATTGAATTAGTTGAATAATCTATTTAAATTGTGATTTTACTTGTCTATTTTTTTTTTTAGAGTCAAAGTTGGGAATGATAAGTAACTCTTTGAGGCATGTGCTACTGGGTGCTACCCTTTGAGGCAATACTGCCAGTGGACAGCTTGCTTCCCATACTAGTGAGCCAATGAAATAAATAAAAGTAATGATGAAAATTAAATGTTTGCTGCCACACCTTTATTCAAGTGAGTGTGACACAAGGAGTGTTTAATTTCCAAGACCCTATATGAGTCTCGAATATGTGCAGAAGTGGAGTTTGAAGAAGAAGAAAAAGAAGAAGAAGAAGAAGAAAAATAAATACAAGGCAAGTTTAGAATCAGTTCAATGAGTTATTCTATCTAATTCAATTGTCTTTATAGCCAAACCATGCCTAAATTTTTCTATCTTAAAATTTTTTAGACCTCTTGATCGGTTCATACATATTTAAAAGAGATGGATAACCATTCATCTTGTTATTTCATTAAGGAAATATTGTGAGGTTCATAAATACACTCTTTGATGGTAGTTGGATGTCTAGTCGTTATTTACTTGTTGAAGGAAGAACTAATTAATTTTCAATGAAACTGTTTTGAAAGCAAGCCAAGACCTAGTATGAATATCATAATTATGCATGACTTTATAAGAAAGAGGGTCAGTTTTATGTCGAGTCTAAGATTTCTTTGCACGAGGACGTCCAAAGTCTAAGTGTGGGGGAGTTTGTTAAGTCATTAATCATGCATTGTTTTATTAATTATTTAGATTATATTTTACACATTATTGTATCTAATTTACATTATTTTTATATATTTTTCAGGTTAGGCAATGTTTTAATGAAGAGGAGAAAACAAGTCGTTGAGACTCGGGTTTTACATGCTTGGGCAGGAGACGATCCAAAAATGGCAAAAATGAAGATATTATCTGGGTTAGGATTTCAAGAGTTAGAGAAGAGTTAAAAGTCTTAAGGGAGAAGAGGTTTAAGGAAGAAAGGAGAAGAAAACCCTAAACACGAATCCTAATCCACCAAAATAACCCCACACCTCCTCCTCCATCAATATAAGCCCACGGCTGCCCTCCTTCCCAAGAGGGATTATCATCGTCTTTGTAAAACATCAACCCACGCCACCCTTTCAAACTCACCTAAACCTATAATCTCCCCACGCTACTTCGTTCTTCCCCATCATCATCATACATCACACCATCACCATCTTCCTCCAGTCATCAACAAGCCCACGCATGCTTCTTCCTCACCACACTCATCATCAATCACTCTATCACGCCTTACCTATTTTTTTATTTTATTTTTATTTTGATTTTTTTGTTTAGTTAATTATTAAACATGAACCCTTGGGTTATTTGTGATTTTATTTTTAATATGAGTAGTAATTCCTTTTTTCTTAGTATAATCTTCTTGAAGCCATACTAAATTTACTATTTTGAAACAAGTCTTATACTTTATTGCCTAGTTGATTCATATTCATGATTTTATAGCGATTAGTGTCTATCGTTTATGATATTCGTGTTAAATTAATTAGAATGCATGCTAGTTAGTTTAATACAATTTCGATTGATATTTTAGAAGATTATAATACGTAAAAGTTATAGTCTTTTATGCTTAGGTATCATCCTAATTAATCATGGATGGCTCAAACCCATATCTTTTAATTAGGTAATCGCTTTAGATCTTTGTTAAATCGATTTGCTGGTAAAGTGGTTACAAAGTGTTAAATGATATTTTTCTGATTCTTAATACTCTAGTTTGATTAAATTCTTGCACTGATGTGAGGGTTATCAAAACTAGTAGGGTTTATATTAGGGTTGGACCTAATTCAATTAGAATCTAAGGAAAAATGGGGAAGAACCGCCGGTGGATGTCTTCTACAGTGTAACTCATGAATGAAATTAACTTGTATGTTAATGATAAATATTAATTTGCATGGTGGATTGAGATTATACTAAGTATCCTTCATAAATTTGACATTTTTTGATCATTATTTGTTGCTTAGAATTAATTTGATTAGTTTGTTCTATTTTTATTAGCTTCAATATAATTTCAATCGAACCCCCCCCAAAAGTATAGTCTTGTAGGAGTGTCTACGTAATTTTAGATAGTTTAGATTTTGATTTTTGGAGTAGTTATAATTTTAGATTGATTTATACTCAGTTTTAGTATTTCATTACTGGTTTGTTAGAAATTAGACTAAAAATAGTTATTTTTATTCTTTTTTATTTTTATCAGTTTCTAGGGTTTACATAGTGTCCTAGTCTGCTCATATTTAATTTCGTAATATTTGGAAGTTATTTGATAAGTTTTTAGAATTATTTTGAGAAATTGATAAGTGCAGGTTTTTAGGTTGTTAATTCTAAAAATTTCGATTTTTAATTTTAATTTACGATTATTAGGTGTGGTTAGGTCCAAAAAATTGTGTCCTAGAATTAGGGTAATTTTCTTGATTATTTTCGTATTTATATTTTTGCAGATTATTTTGTTTCTAATTTTAGATTTAATATTCTGCATTGATTTTCTGTGGTAGTTTTCTGATTTGATTTTTTTGAAATTATTTAGATACACTTGAGGAGTTATAAGCTTATATACTTGAAGAATAATATTTTAGGTTACTATTTGACATTTTTAATATTTATTTTCTATTTATTATTTGCTATTTTGATTTTTAATTAGAATTTCAGTTACTATTCTGATTTTATTTTTCTAGATTATTCAGGAAAGCTTTTTACTACTTTCTTTCCAGAATATAATCCAAAATATTTCGGAGTATCATTGGGTGTTTTTCCAGATTTTTATTCGTTATATTTTAATTATTTTAGAATTATTAAAATTAGATTTAATAAATTAGATTAGTAAAATCATTTGGGATTAAGCTAGCCTTTTTAAAACAATCTTTCCTTGTAGATCGATCCCTACTTCCCTATGCTATAAAAAGTATTTAATAACCGAAATAGTAGTTAAGTTTGTAACTCTCGACAAGCTTTACAGATGACCAATAAAAAAAATTTGTGTTATGTTAAAACGTAATTTATAGATAAGAGTATAATAGAATTTTGTCAAATATCTTTCTTAGAAATATCTAATTTTACCAACCATTTTTTTCCCTAAAAACGGCTAATTCAAACAGCTGATGTAAGCAGCTAATTCAAATAACTAACAGCTAATAGTTAACATAAACAGCTAACAGCTAACAACTAATAGCAGTTTGCCGAACACGACCATAGTAATCGTTACAATCACAAACAAAGATTTCAAAACCGTATACATGATAATTGATAATAAGAACATACAAGAAATAGTAAGAGAGAGAGAGACTAGGGAAATGAACTTGGGAATCGATTAATTATAAGAGCACAAATCTTAAAAGGCGAGACAACAACCTTCATTTCTCACTCATAACTACTCACAATATTCTCTGAAAAAAAACTCTATTTGAAAGTTAAACTTCGTTTTCCCTACAGTCTGGAAACATAAGACTTAAATAATAACTAGATTGGCGGAAATACAAGGATGCAGAGACGTACAGCAATGCAATGCTGGCTGCACATAATTTTTGGCTTGAAGACACATGGTCATGCAGAAACACATGGCGTGCTGTGCAACTCTCTGGTTTCTTGACTGCTCAATTTGCACAATTGTGCATAATGTGCTCGAGCATCCATATGTCCCTTCAACTTTTTAGTAATTCTCCACAACTATACATATATGCACGAACAGCCATGAAGATGCTTCCAGCATCATTTCTTCATTCATTGGCATCTCTGCCGACTACTCAAACTTCTTCCTTATAAAAAGCATAGCTCTTTGCTTGTCTCTAGGCCATTGACATGCGAATTCCCTAAAATTGGAACCAAAATACCTACTAAAAAGAAATTAATTTGAATAAGATGGTCAGGACAAAGAAAAGCAAATATGATCAAATTCCTCATTAAAACAAAGAACTGTGTAGAGAAGAGTGTTGAAATTAAGGGACCAAAATAGCATAAAAGAGGTTTATTAGTTCTACTCTAAACTTACTAGGATATGAATGTAACTCCACGGTTTATGTTTTGTAGTTAATTTGCATTCTCTGGAGCGAAGGTGCCTGGCTAGGACTATACGAATGAGCTCTGGTTAGTCTACTTGGATATGTTTGTTATTCTCATGTTGTGGTGGTTCTTTGTGTAGGTCAATATATTATGACATTGAATTTATCTTGGAGTTAGATTTTGGATTTGGAAGATCATCATCATATTTGTAAGATTATGATTGACTCGACTTGATGTGTAGCTGATAAGTATATGTAAATAAATACATTATGTGTCTTTAGTGAGCATGACGAAGTTTTTAAGAAATATGCTTTTATATATGTTTGAGTTGTGGTTTGAATCGGGTCATTAGTTTCACTTCCGAACTTTCCTTTCTTTTGCTCTCGAGTGACGACCAGGATCCCAAAAGACATGGTCATATAGGACAATCATGGTTGGTTTAGTGAATATACTAAGCTTCTTTAGGGAATGAAGGAAAAAACGAGGGTTATTGGATTGTACTTGGTATGGGACAAGTATGCTTGAGTTAGTCTTATAGTCCCTTTCAAGGCATATTGGTGTGAGTGTGTTTTATAAAAATTTTAGCAGGATCATAGATGTGAAAGATATGATTCTATTTGAGAAGAATTATCAAGTTCTTAACTTCTTATGTTGCCTTCTACATGCTATATACTATGTTGTGCTTTTCTGTGATATGTGTATTTTATAGTTATATGTGAACCAGATAATGCGTGAAGCGGCACGACAAGTAATGTAAGGGTTACGCACTACACTAGGGTGCTCATCACTACACGATTTTCACGTTTTCGAAAGCAAAAATAGACCACATAAGCATATAAGATGACTAGCGATTAAATACTTATTGGGAGAACCAAGTTGGGTGTGCAGGCTCATCATATGTTTATTTTGTGCATGTTGTTTGGTAAATACAAATGGGTGTATTTTGTATGCAAATGTGTGGGACTGTTATAGACACGATTTGTGTATGAATGCATGCTTTAGAACTATCTATCCAAGTTTAGTTAGATTTTTCTTTGATCTTTTGTCTCACTCGCCTACTAACAGGTTAATTAAGATTAAGAAGTTTAAATAATCTTGTGGCCATTTCTAGTCGAACATCCATGGCAATGACACGCTTATTTGCTGAGGGAGGATGTTACAAGTATCCATAACTTGTTCATTCCCAATGGTTGAATTGGTTTATACTACTACAACCTCTACTAGTTGAGATGCTTGCTTGATAGTAGTGGAAATGCTTTGATGCTTGTTTTGTATTCTTCAAGAAATTCTTTTATTAGTATTAATGGTTGATTTTGTGTTTCAGTCTATTTGATTATTGGATGATGATCCCCAATTTCGTTGATCCTTCTTGATGAACCTTGGTCTTGATCAAGAATCTATTATGATGACACGTTCTTTGTCGATGGTGGATTTTGATTTGGGTTCAACATGGTTGATTTGGATTTCTAATATTTTTCTTATTGTGTTTTTTAAGGCGTTTGTGTTTATAAGGTGTGCTAGGCAATCTGTTGATTTAGGTTTCTCCTAATTTCATCTGAATGATTTTTCAATTTTTCAGTTTTATATTTATTTTATATTATTATATTATTTCTATGTTTCTTCCTCAGCAATTAAGTGTTCTTGTGCTTTCTCATTTTAGAAATCTGCACATGGGGTTTCATTGTTTTCTAATGTGGTTGTGGGTCCGGAGTACATTTTTTTATGCCCAGGGAATGTGTTCTACATGCTAACATTTGATAACACGAATAGAACCCTGTACCCTTTGTTAGCAAAAATGATCTAACGCCCTAGTTCACTAGGGTTGCTACCACTGTGTATGTTTTATAAGGTATAGTAAGGATGCATGCGACCCAGCCTAGTTAACAGCAATGCATAAGATTACTTTGGGCCTATGACACTACATAGGCTAGGGATTATCATATACTTGCAGTTATTGGGCTTTGGTTATTGTACAGGCTAGATTTCTTATATTATTTACGATTTTGCTATTGGACGGGTTTGACAGTTGTGCTCGGCCTTGGGATGATTGTCCATGGCTTAGCTAGGTAGTTCTTTTTTGGGGACGTTTTTGTTGAAAATATATAATTGTTAACTTAAGCCTTTTTTGATATTAAAGTAACTATTTAATACTAATTTAGGATTTATGTATAAGTGGAATTCGTTAAAAATACCTAAATACTTATTTAGTTTTACAATTCAAGGGTAGTCAGAACAATGCCCAAAATCAATCAATGGACAAACCCTAAGCGGGAAAGAACCTACTCCAAGGTCAGTCTCAGATAAAAAGTCATACTACACACCCTAAATGGAGCGATTAATCGAAAAGCTTAGCCCATCATTGCACCTAGCATGTGTCTCCATATTTGTAATCCTAGAGCCTAGAGGAAGTGGTTAGAGAGGTCCTGAGAGTTGTTGGTTTGACGGAGGACATGGCTTAGGATAAAAGTCTGTGGCAGGGTAGGACTAGAGTCCCTGATTGTATGGGTCCGGCTTCGTAGATGGCTGTAATAGATGCATTGGGGTGGGGTGAGTTTCTGTGTGCTTGTCTGTAGGTCGTACTTGGCTAGGTTGTGCTGGTTTCGGACGCCCCGGATCTGTTGAGGTATGTCTCCGCTCCTTGATTATCTGCTTTACTTACACTTACCCTTCTCCCCAAAAATGTTTTTCTTCTGTAAAATGTTTTTACCGAAAACTGTTTTGTGAGTCTTTAGGAATCAATCTCTCTATTGGTAGGAATACCGGTAGGCGTAAGGTTGCCTACAGTTGGATCTTCTCAGACCCCGCGAAAGCGGGACCCACACTGGGAGTTGTTGTTGTTGTTGTTGTAGAGTCCATATGCACAACAAGAGGGAACTAGTTTATGTTATGGCCGAAGGATTTGGAAAAATCACATAGCCATAGCCATCCTAACATGTTCTTAGACTCGGACTGACCGCATATCACAAGTTATATGCATAGCAACCAGATGATGATACCTACTTTTCCTCACTGGTAGCTAAATAACATATTCCTAAGGTCCTTGAAGCTACTTCTCACTATAAAATAATTATAAAATTATTTTAAAAAAAATCTCTCACACTTTTCTCTTTTAAGCTTCGAAATGCAACAACAAAAAAAAGGAACTAAAATTAGTCGAAAAAAAGTTCTTGGTGGATATTACAAGTGCGAGGACTTGAACTTGCCACCTTGTGATTACAATAGTGGCGAAAAGAGCAACGAGTTGCACATTGCTTTGCAATAGAACTCCCCAAGTTAAAATATTCAACTAAGCGTCAGACCAGGGGCGAACCTAGGCCATTATGGGAAATTGTCCAAGAGGCCATATTTTGCCTACTGCTCGAACCCAACAGCATAAAACTAGGCCTAGCAGCATTGCCCTGGAGCCAACGGTAGGCCACGAGCCCTAGGAACAGGTTGATGGTGCTTTTCTTTTCACTGGCACTTTAACACGGCTGTGAAGATTTGTGCTATCTTTCTTTCTTTATGTTTTTTTATGGAATACAATCTCTACTAAGGCTCCGTTTGATCCTTAGAAAATTTAATGGAAAGAAAAGTTGAAGGAAAAAAAATGTGAAGGAAAAAAAAGTAGGAAGAAAATGAGTTTTTTTCTCTTGTTTGGATAAAGGAAAANNTACAAGGATTTGGATGAGAAATTTGAATGTTGATAAACTATTTAAATCATTTTGATGTCATTTCAACAATACAAAGTTGGAGAAGGTTGAGAATTTTCCTCAAACTTTCCTCATAATTTTATGAGAAAAATTTTGTCACTTGTTTCTAACAATTTTTCCACCAAACTTTCTTCCATATTTTTTTTCTTTGTGATTTTCTCTAAACCAAACACAAGAAAAAAAGTAACTTTCTTAAATTTTTTTTCTTTCTACCAAATTTTTCAAGGTCCAAATAGAGTCTAAATCTCTAAACCCTAGGGGGGTTCATTCAGCCTTCTCCACTATAAAATGAGTCTCTAGAGCTCCCTTAAAGGACGATAATTATCTTCTCTTTTTCTTGCTTGAGAGACCAGCCTTCTTCAAGCGTCATTATCTTCTTTCTCTTTTTAGAGTGATTGCACTTGCTCTAGTTTTTTTTTTTTTTTTTTTTTTTTTTTTTTTTTTTTTTTTTTTTTTGGGTTGTTAGGATAAGGTCCATCATCTAGGCTCTAACACCTTTGTCTCTAATTGTCTTGCTTAAACACCACAGTCTTCAATTATTCTAAAATTGTTTTGAACTAGCCTTTAACACACTAAGCAAAGGTTGGATCTCTGAGATTTGTTTTTGACAAAGTTGGCTTTAGGCAAATCCCAAGGGTTCATAAATATGATAATAACTGGTTTGTCTGCAATAACTTTTGCCATGATGTTATCTTTGCTTGATTTAGTCCTTCTGTCATTTGTAAAAGCTCTGTATAATAATCAAAGCGGCCATTTGATTTTATCGCTTTCTTTTGTCGATTTCTTAAGATGTAAATATGACTAAATCCAAGAGATCCCACATAATGCTCATGTTTTAATGCTTAAATCACTAAAGAAAGTGAATTGGCATGAAATCAATACTTGCATGGAATTGTTTAAAACTCACTATTCATTTTTATAACCCTAGTGGAGGCAATTTTTGAATGGGCAATGTTGATGGGCAAATTAGTGTCTCTACCACCGGTCATATCTTTGCCCCCATACCCAACTCTCGGCTAATGGTCTTGGAGTTGAGTCAATCCCCATCTAGGATCGAGGGAGTTTAAAGATTATTTTTTAAAATGTCTTCATGTTTTCTTTAAAATATGGTAGTAACTCTATACCTTTTCCTTAAGGTTCAAAGTTTCCTGAACAAAGCCAACAGAACAATTGACTACACTCGATAGTAGGATCAGGGACCCCAAATTGTGACGCATTTAGTTGTAACTCCACCAGGGATGTTTAGGTGGGTGATAATTAAAGGGGTCTTAAATATCAAGGTGTTTTATGAAAATCCTGGCATCATCTTGTCAGGCATAGGATTTCCAATTTTCTTGTACCCTTGGAAACCCTTGGATACATTGTTCATCTAATTCAATGGGCATAAACTGAGGCATTATCTAAACCCTTTCGCACTAAGGAGGAAAAACCATATCTTGGGTCGCAAGCCCCTTTTTGACAAAAACCCTAAGGCTAACTTGATCTTCGTCGAATGTTAGACATGCAATTAGGAATCCTTCTTCTGCACCTTGTTTGCATTGTATGTTGGTGATTAATTTTTTTTGGTGGTTCTACTCGTGAGCGGTGACCTATGTCCCTCCTTATCTATCCGAAAAGAAATTTGACCTGTAAAGGATCTTTTAGCTTTTTTGTTCTCTATTTTATTCTTTTTCTTTTTAGGGAGATAGGATATTAGGATCTTCACTTCCATGGGTCTTTCCTTATCTAGTGTATTTTTTTTGAATTGGTAACTCCACTATTCTTCTAAATTCCTTCCCTTCTCTTTTCCTTGTTGTGGACTCCTTGCGCTTAAGAAAAGCAAGACAAGCCTATCTTGGACATGGGATAGTGTAGGCAAGCGCATCAGGTCATCGAAGCCGGTCGTTAAAGAGTCCAATCTGGTATAGTCCCTAACAATGGCTGAAGAAAATTCTAGACTTAATGTGAATGACTTGGTAGCCTAATTGGAGCCAATATTTGAAACTAGTTTAAAAAAATAACACAATGTGATTTTTGAATAATAAAAGGTCATTACTAATTTACTTAAAAAAAGAGAAGAAAGTGATACACATTTGGTTCATGATGGTACAAACCCAACTAAAGGCATGGTTAAAAGACTTGAGCAGCTACTCAAGAGTTCAAGCATATTTAAGAATCACTTCACTGACACTACCTTAATCATGCCATCCGTAAAAGGGCAATTACAATCAAAATTTATGATATCTGAAAGTCTGAAATTCACGTACATAGGTAACTCCACTTCCCACTGAACGAATTTAATTAATTTGGATAATTTAAAAGGGATTGATAAAGAACTCTTCCCTCAAATATTCTCCTTCACTTTATGATAAGCGATTGATAGTTGGTATCACTCACTTCATTCACAAAAGATCAATTCATAGGAAAATATAACAAAAGAACTCTTGGTCTAAGATGCATACAATATTGAATTACCTTTCTCAATTTGAGATCTTGAACTGCTTAAGCGAACGAAAAAGAGCACTTCCCCAATTTGATGGGTAATGGAGAACCTTAATAATTAATAGGCTAAAAGAAAATTAATAAGTCTACATGACCATTAAAGATTTTCAACCTTTTTACCGCCAACACATACAATACTAACTTCTTCGTACCTTTGCACAACTACGCGAAGCTGGCATGTTGATAGAAGATGACATGCAACATTACTCAAAGCATAATTATACTACTAAGAAATACTATTATAATACAGGCCAAAAGGCTACAACATTCTCTACTACTAAAAATGACATCCACGTTGTGCAAACATCTAAACCTCCACGATCTATAATGATTCACACTCCTTTGTGCATGACGCTATCATATTCATTTCGAAGATTTGAACGTCAAGGCATCCCAAAGCATATCGGATCAATTTCTGACCCTATTGAAGACAAAAGACCTAAATGTTGGGACCCTAATGCTTATTGCCACCATCTTCATGGCCGAGATCTGATCCGGAAAATACGAGGATTCAAGGTGGGCCCTACACATAGGCTTACGGGCCAAGTTAGGCCAACTATCTTCAACTGTTCCTAGATCCAGGAATCCTTATCCAGATGACCAACATGGGCACCTGCCCAGCGACCCACTAAGAAAACATCCTAACTGGAATTACTATTTTGCCCCTGACTACGGGGACTATAAATACCCCTTACCTACTTCGAGAAAAGGGATCACCTTTTTAACACATTCTCCTATAGTATTGAAAATAACTTTTTCTCTGCTCTAATTCTTCTTGAAACCCCACGCTGACTTGATCATCGGAGAGGCGTTCCCAAGATGTTCCCTTGGGGTTGCCCTTTTTGCAGGTTCAGCGCTCGTGGAATGGATAGTCAGGCATCCAGTCCGCGCCATCACGTAAGCTCGCTCTCTTCCCACATCACCCTCGCAGAAAACTGAAAGTCCTGAAATAGAATTGGCACTGTCTGTGGGGAGAAAGTGGTGAACGATAGTGGTGAGTGAGACCACACAAGCACATTCTGGGGGAGACAAGGCTCTAATGGCCTAAATCTTGGTACCTCTTGAAGTGCACGACCCCTCAGAGAGTTACCGGGCAAAGCCCTGCTCAGTAGGGCAATGCCCACACCAGCGGGAAGCTTATGTCACAATGGACGCACTCAAGAACCTATGACCACCATGATCGACACTATCCTCCAACAAGTAAACGAGCAGGTGAAGAAGTCTATGGGGGTATTAACTCTTCGACACCGCTACCTACCTTTGACAAATGCCTACTGCGGGATGTGAGTCATCCCATAGGCACGCCACCGATACGGCATAGCGGTAAAATGACAAAGTGAGAGAGATTGTTCGGTCAAAGAGAGGTGAATGGTCTTGGGACGAGAATCGTGACTGGTCTAGAGGTATCAACAATCAGGAGGCTCGTCGAGCGACCCTAAGAAGGCGTGCGAACTCCGCCACTGCCTCTACACCATGCGCAATTCATTCCCGATGCACCGCCTAGTTTGGGGAATAGGAGCTGACCTCAAAGCCCTGAGAGGGAGCCTCGTGGGGAAGGTGCACTCCCGAGCGCTGCTCGGCCAGGGAGTGCACTCGTAGTCCTCCAGCGTAAGGTACACGCGGCCATAGTCCCTGCTATCACAGTCGGTCCTTACGCAGCCACCTGAGGACCAACCACCCTGAAAGGAGCCCATCGGTGGTTGAGGTGGGATAGCGCTTTAAAACTCCAATCAAAGTGTCTGGAACGACCGCTAGGATGGGGCCCGTCCCCTTCTCCACGCCTTTCAGCACAGAGATGATTAATGCCCCCACCATGGACTTATACAATGGAACCATGGACCTAAAAGAGCACCTTGGGGTGTATAAGGCGCATATGTATGTCCAAGATGTGGATGACGTCGCGTACTACCGATACTTCCCGGCAGCCTAAAAGTTGTAGTGTAGTCCTGGTTCAATGGCGTAACCCCAGGATGTGTTTCCTACTTTTAGGACTTAGCTGACAAGTTTATCATCCAATTCATTGCTAGTCACAAGGAGAGGCAGACTAGCATTCACTCATTAAAAATCAAGCAGGCACCGTAAAAATCGCTAGCGGAGTTCATCAAGTGTTTCCACCAGGAGACAGTCCTGATCTCTAATTTGGAAGATAGGGTGACGTACACCTCTTTTCTAAATAGACTAAAGAGTTGTTGATTCAAATTCTCTTTGGCTGAGGAAATGGAAACATCCTTGGCCCAAGCTCAGAGGAAGGCCGCTGATTTCATTCGAGCGACTAAAGTCTACATTGAAAACAAGGACGCCTCAAAGAAGGCCAAGGCCCCAGCGGACAAGAACGCGGAACAAGGAGACCGGAGGATACGACTCGACGTCAGGGACTCCCGCTTCATCGCGAATTCGAGAAGCATACCGATGGAAGCGAAGGAACACCTGATACTGAGAAAGCCATAACCTATGACCACGGCATCGAAATCACACAATGCGCAGAAGTACTCTGAGCTTCATGAATAAAATGGCCATACCACTGCCGAGTGTAGAGAGTTGAAGAAGACCTTTCAGGAGCTTGTTGAGAAGGGGCCAATAGATCGCTTCTTGAAGAGAGGACCATGATTCCTTTGTAAGGAACGTGAACCCGTGCACTCAGAACCACGAGAAGAGGAGTGCTCCACGGAGATAGTGGCCAGCATCGCCGGCAGACATGCGGAAGGCATTACTCGATTTGCATGGACGGCCCAGCTACAAGGGGCGCAGCAGGTCCTGATGGCTAAATAAGGAAACCGTGTTACGGTTCACACTATGGTGTTTGACGGATGCGAAAGCCCGCATTTTACTTCGCCACATAATGATCCATTGGAGGTCAAGTTAAAAGTGGCCATCGCCCTTATCCAACAGATTTTGATTGATACTAGGAGCTCTGTAGACATCATCACTTAGGATTGTTTAAAGAAACTCAAATGTGCTAGAAGGGAGATCGTTCCCCTAGTGTACCCCATCTTAGGCTTTAGAGGATAAGAAGTGAACCCCACGAGAAGGATCTGACTCCCACTATGATTTGGGGACAAGATTAAAGCAAGGAACCTAGAGGTAGATTTCTTGGTAGTTGATGTGTCCACAGCTTACAATGTCATTCTAGGACGGCCGACTTTACACAAAGTTAAGGTTGTCATTGCTTCGTACTTGCTTAAAATTTAGTCCAAAGCGGACATTGAGAGCGTCGAAAAACTTCAATGGCACTTACAGACAGCCTGGGAATGCTACCTTGTCAGCATTCGGCCATTAGTAGAGCGTTCAGCCGAACGCAGACTCGCTGAGCCACCACCCTCAGATAAAAGGCAGCGAACTACATTTCCTTTTCCCATTGAAACACTGGTGATATGCACCCTAGCCCTTGGCCGATCCTAGATGACTACGTCCTGAGGATACCGACGGTATAAAAGAGATTTGTCTTAACGAAGTGCGACCACTCATAAGGTTCAATTGGGCTGAGAAATGGAGGCTGCTACCAGGTGCTCCTCGGTTGA
>NCQV01078821.1:2157-45324 GCA_002740545.1 Lophocereus schottii | reverse complement strand
GGGTGTAGTGGTCTCCTTGCATTTTTAAAGCAAGGGCAACATTATTTGATATCGAATGGCTAAGTGCTTTGACAAAATTATCCTTAAGACTGATTGTCTTTGTTTAGCTTAGAGCTCAAAGACAATATTGCTTCCTTTTTGGATTTTGATGTTATCAATGACATTTTGTTTTTTAGTTGTGGCTCATGCCATGTGTTGTGAATTGGGACCCAAAAAAGAAGGGATGGGAATTCAAGAGCCCATAACCTTTCTTAGGTGTCTCCTAATTGGGTTGAACAAGTTTGGGTTAGATTGTTTCCAAGTCAAGAATCAAGCTATATTGTAACACCCAGAGTGTAGCTTAAAGAAGGATTGAAGTGATTACTTATATCACCAAAGGTGCACCTTTCTTTTCGGAAAGCTCACTCTTAAAAACTCCACAGTCAAGCGTACTTACTAGGGAGCAATCTTGAGATGGGTGACCTCCTGGGAAGTTTTCCGAGCTACGTGTGAGCGAGGACGAAGCACGCTGGAAAGACTTGTGATGATTTGTGGGGCCAGTCGTCGATTCTTGAAGCCCTTATTGGTAAGACCTGCGACAGAGAGGGGTCGGGGCATTACAAATGGTATCAGAGCCGACTCGCGATCGTGAGCTGCGCCAGTGGATGAAGAGCCCATGGGCAATCACCTAGCGAGGGCAAAGATACTGGGTGTGGGCCACCAGTCAGGAGGACTCATAAGTCGGTCGGTTAGTGGGGCATAACGAGGACATTGTGCACTTTAAGTGGGGGTGATTGTAACAGCCTGAGTGTGGCTTAAAAAAGAATTGAAGTGACTATTTATATCACCAAAGGTGCACCTTTCTTTTCGGAAAGCTCACTTTTAAGAACTGCACAGTTAAGCGTGCTTACTGGGGAGCAATCTTGGGATGGATGACCTCCTGGGAAGTTTCCTGGGCTGCGTGTGAGCGAGGACGAAGCATATTGGAAAGACTGGTGATGATTTGTGAGGCCACTCGTCGATCCTTGAAATCGTTATTGGTAAGACCTGCGACCGAGAGGGGTTGGGGCACTACATATGTACTCCTAGGCAAATTATATTTGGATTAATGGTAGTTAGCCTCGCTTCATTTACAACTTAAAAAAAAGAAGTAAACTTAGGATGCATTGTCTTAAGGCCTTAGTTGTCTCAAAAGAGGTAACTAAATATAATGAGATAATAGATTGATCAGTTTAACTCATCATAATATTTAACAACTACCTTTAACGTGCACTATGACAATCATATCAAAAGTCTAGTCTAATTACTCATTTTGAATAGCAATGAACCATATCAATAAGCCTCTCAAAATGAGATCCAACATATGGCCTTTAAAGTGAACAACTAGATTAGAGTGTGCACAAGATATGCTGACAAAAGTCCCTGTCACTTGCTAGCATAGTAAAAGTAAACAAAAGTAACTGCCAAATGTCCTTTTGGCCTAACTTCTCATACCAATGAACAAACCTCCTTTTTCTATCATGTGCAAATAGATTGCGAGGGTGGCCACAATTAAACTCTAATATAACGAAACAACAGCTCTCCTACTTGAACCAAAATTTCCTTGCTTCTCCCCTTTCACAATACATGTTGTGCGCTTCAAAATACCCATCTTAAGCATACTATGCTAAAAGAAATTATCTAAAAAGGAGTGCTTTATTTATTAAAAACTATTCTATTCCTATTGATTTTTTCCCCTCATCTTGATCACTTGCATCGAAACCATTTGGATAGGCATAATATCCAACTAAAAAAATGAAAAAAAAAATAAAGGCTGCTTTTAATCTCGTGATAATTCTAAAGGTATGAAGCTTTACAACTTTCAAGATTTTTTTTTTTTTCATTTCTACAAGTGTTCGCTTATCATTAGCACCTAAAATCCTAAAGTGAGCAACTTGACCATTTTACAAACTTATCTGCACGACTTGCTCTTTCAAGGTTCTATAAATTAATGAAATAGAGTTGCAAAGGCTGCAAATGGAATACATGGCAATTTGTGTTGTTAAGGGACCCTATAATAAAGATCCAAATCCACATTTATGTTATGTGTTCAAAGTTAGTAAATTGTTAAAAATTAGCAATTCTAACTATAACGGTATCATATTATAGACACCTAAAAAGTGTCTTCCTTTTATAAAATATACGATGATAATAAACTAATTGAATAAGACTTGGCAACCCCTAGATATTGAAGATAAAGAACCTTAAATATATGCCAACGCCCCTTAACCCACACATACGAAGTCAAAGATGCTCACCAAAGGCTAAAAGAACCCCAAAACCCAACTAGACCCAAATTGACCGTGTTCGACATCTAGTTGGGATCTCCAACTCTAGGGTGTAAACATATATTGAGTTTAGGTATTGATATTCTTTATTGCATAATTTTTCTAATGGCATGCTATGCGTCAAAATCCGATAAGCAACAAAAAAGATATAAGTCGATTACTAAGATGTGCGCTAAAAATGATACATGCTCATCATTTTGCTTATATATTCTCCATACTTATCCAAAAATTATGGCCAAAAGAAGTTACATTGTCTGCAACCCTGCCTGACCCATACGTTGGGAACAAAACCAAAAACAAAAACCTGGATGGGCTCTAGGATGAACCATCCAAGAACTGGGCAGGATATCTGGTAGTAGGAAGGAACCTAGCCGGATTCTTAGTGTCCTTCTCTACTTCTAAAACGGCCCTCAACTATTACAATTTTATTTGGATTGGTGCATTCGTTTAGATTAAGCTCACTACTAAGAGTTGAATTAGTTCTGTCTCTTAACCAACTTGTATTATCCCTTCAAATGCTATATCCATAGGGATTAAATAAATAAAAAGCCGAGAGCAATACTCTAACAAGCATGTCAAAAACTAGAGATGACACAGCCATAATCTATCCTCAAAACCCTCTAAGGCACAAGTCAAGACTCAATATTCTCAAGCCTAGGGTTCTCGAAGTCATTCTAGTAGGTAACTTGAGGGAGCCAAATTTTCACACCTGCCTTTTTTTTGTTTCCTTTCGTTCTTTCCTTTGGTTAGTTTTACTTCATAGCAAAGATGTAATCTTTAATTACTTTAGTCCCCAAACATTGTAACTATTTGGATTGTTTCTTTGAGTGTGTTCAGACTAATATTGTACTTTCAATTTTTATCCTTTGATTTGTTTGATACTAATTGTAGATGCCTCAAAAGGCATCTTTATTTTAATTGGCTGATGACGAAAATAATACCCAAACTTATGTACTTAGCAGCCCAGTAAGGCAACTGTTAAATATAGAGTCCAAAATAATAAAATAAAAACAAAAGAGAGCATCGAGAGATAGACGCAATATGCCAGCTTTGAGCTAAGCTAGGAACCGGCTGGTTTACTAAACTAGGAACCCAACCAAATTCCACTATTTTCCTGCATTCCAAGACTAAGTCTACCTAAACGGGATTGATTAGTCATAGTGCTAATTTGATTTGTACATCGTGTCTAGATAATTAGATTCATAACTAAATTAGTGTACCCGTTTAGATTAAGCTTAATGAGACAAGGAATAGGTCGCCTTTCTCTAAATTGATTTTTTTTCTACTCCCTCAACAACTATAAAAAGGGGGCTTCCCATAGGGTTATAGGCATTAAAAAGTTGCATCAGTTCATCACCAATTATTCTCTAAAAATTGGCATTATGAGAGCATTAAGAAATCCCATGAGACTATCTGGCAGAGAGATACTAGAAGTTAGAGACAAATAAGATTTTGAGTGACCTATTAATAGCATTGACGGGGATGTCGAATTAATAAAAAAGGTGTCACTTTGTTAGGTTCTTGGGTAAATTAGCTGGATATCCTGAGCGCGAAATCTCTGTTGTTTCCCTACTCCCTTTATTTCATATCTTTTTATGATTTTTGATTTCAAATTACCAAAGATGATTATTTAGGTTGTTCCCTGCCATTTTAATTGTTCACTTTATTTTAAACTAAAAAATATACCTTTTTGCATTGTTTAATGTGATTCAGACTAATATGTTACATGACTGTGTGATAGTGTAATTCAGATTTGATTTCCCAAATTGAGCATTAGAGGCCGTCAGTGATGTGATACACCCTATCATATCATCACACCATTGCCCCCAAAATAGGATCCTTGATTTGAGCCTATAGATTAAAGAAGACCCCGACACTAAAGATTATTTAGGGCCTTCCGGAAACTTTTTGAAGTGAACAAGTTGTCTCTTATGATGTCCCTTCAGTTGTCCCTGTTGATTTAGTATTCAATTCGAGTTTGTGGGTTTCTTCCTAAAACTTATTGACGACTCCATTAATTTTATTGCTTTCATATTTTTACTTTACTTTTATTTTAATTTAATCTTTTCTCGTAGAAAGATTCGGGGTCTATGACAGTTTTGCTATCTAGATCCGGACACAAGCCCAACACTTGCCCATGAACCCAACCAGGTTCCTAGGTCAAGCTGGTTGCCAAGCCCCTGCACCCTGCAATCAATATTACCGGGAATTAGATCGCATTATTGGAGCTTATTCTAGCCTCGGAATCAAGCCAGGTTCTTGCATCATAATTTTGGCTCAATTTCCTGATCAAGTTCATTGATATGTCAAATTCTGATTTTTTAGCAAAAAGAGAAAAAAATGCTAACCATCAGTTTTGAAATAAAAAACCCCACAAAGAAGTTTGACCATTCATGAGGGACCACAACCATTCAGTCCTTATAGTGGCAATCCACCAGGGATGTTTTCAAAAGTGGGTGAGAATTGAAATTCAATATAGGAAAATATTTTAATTATGCTTATATTAGGCATTGTTGTATTAAAAGGTGCTGCCCTAACACGATTAATAATGTCTCTATGTAAACTCTATTATTACCCCTTGGGAGATGAACTGGTTAACTCAATGGATCTACTAGACTCTCCTGAGCATGCATTGATCCGACCACTCACGATACACTTTCTAGCCCATGTGACTTAAGGAAGCAACCAAAATGTTCCAGCGTAACCATGCACCCGGTGGATGACATACAAAGCATTTAGGCCGTGAGAGGACTGTTTTAAACCTGACTCGAAACACTTGTAACTTAGAACTCTAACTTAGGTTAGAACTCATGTGTATGCTTAGATGTGTTTTTGTACGGTTCAACGTCCTTAACCCTAGCGCCTATTGCATTGATGCTTTAGGTCTTAGAAAAGCCTAGGTTAGGAAGGATCAAACTCAGCGACTACGAACCAATGCAGTGTCGAGGCGAATTAAGCTCTAAGGGCTCTTGACTTCGAACCTGGCTAGGTTCTAGCCTTACCTTAGGGATAAAAGGTTCTGAAAAGAGATTCAATCGAGCTTGAAAGAGCCTGGCTAGGTGTTTAAATAAAATCAAAAAGAGTCTACATGCCTATAGAAGTCCAAGACTGTTTTAGGAAAACCCAACTGAGATTGTCTTCAGTCTAGGTTTAAGTTAGAATTTAGGAAAAGGGGGTTAAAGTCAGTTTCCTAAGCCAATTAAAAACTCAACTAATACCCTAAGGGAGTTTACTTGCATTTACTGAGGCCTAAACTTAAGAGAAAAGGGCAAGAGTCAGGATTAGTGTTTTAGGGGCCCAATCAAGAACTCGACCAACATCCCTAAATCTTGATTACGTTATATTAACTTTGGACTTAGGAGAGAGACGTTTAAATAAAAATTCCAATCTAAGGGGCCCAATAGGGAACCCACCCGTCATGTCCAGTTTATATAGCGTCTATTTGGGTCAGCTTCAGTAGACTAGGCTCTCGATATTAGGATTTTAGTCCATAAGTTGGCATGTTTTGAGTCTTTAATTCCCTATCAAAAAGTATTTAAATGAGCTACACCTGAGTACTTTTTATTATTTATTAGGGTAGGGAGGATGACGGAGTCCATAACTAGGAGACTTTTATCTAAGAAGCAATTAGAGGAAACTCCACCTGTCGGGCCAAGTCAAGGCCAAGATTCAAGTCAAAGTCTAATCCATTGCTAATTCCAATGGCAGGGAACAATGAGATCGCACAAATTATGAAGATGATAAAAAAGATGCAAACCAAAATGGAGGAGCATGACAAGAAGATGGAGATGATGGCCACTGTGCTCCAAAACATCACCACAGAATCCCAAGGGAAGAATAGTGAGCAACCTCATGCTGAGAAGGGGATGACGATGGAAATGGAACGCTCAAATATAAGAAAGAAGGAGAATCAGAGAAGGACACTCCCCCACGTATAGATCACACAAAACAACTGCTTAAGTTGCCTTCCATGTTCAATAATTACTTTAATGACTGTATGAGATTCATTTCAATCCCAAAAGCGCAATTGCCCCCCAAGTTTACCATGCTTGACTTCAAGTTTTGCAGAATCAAAAATCCTTATCACCATATAAGAAACTTGGTTAGCACAATGACGTTAAAAGGAATTGATAAAGACATCTTCCACCTCAGATTTCCTTGGACCTTTAACAAGGATGTGATAAAGTGGTAAATGCCATAGACCCTCGAAAGGTCATGAATTGGGATGATCTTTATAGGGACTTCCTTTATCAGTAATAATTATACAATGCTGATGTCACAATCACACTTAGAGATCTAGAGCTACTCAAGTAAAAAGAAAAAGAGGGGTTCTCTAACTACTTAGCTAGATGGAGGGTGAAGGCCACTCATATGGTGGATCGGCGTTCAAATGCTGATCGACTGTTCATTAGGAACCTCTAACCTCCATATAAGAAGCATATGCGGCTCACGCCATTTGAAAATTTCACCACATTCAGGAATGTAGGCATGTTAGTTAAGGAAAAGTTATCTAAGCAAGCACCTACCAAGACTAGTAGTAACTGAAAAGCCAACTACCAAAACAAGGATAAAAAGGTTATAGGAAGTGCATGCGATAAGTCACTTTACTATGTTTGCCTATGGGGACCACTTACACTTAAGATATGGAGCAACTTTTAGCTAAAGAAAAAATCAATCTCCCTGGGGTCAAGCTAGAAATAGAGGCTCTTAGCTGTCCATATCTTTTGATTCGACTAAGTATTGTAAGCAGCAAAGATCTTGGGTGCATGACACCGAAAATTGTTGGACCTTTGAGAATAGGTGAGAGTGAATGTTCAAACCAAGATGGCTTAAAGCAGACCATAACTTAACAATGGAAAAACCCAGTTGAGAGATCACAAAAGCATCTTTGCTATAGATTACCAAGAAGAGTAACGGGATCCTTCTATGCTTGTATAAGGCACTCATGCCCTAAAGCTAAGGGTAAGCATACCCACACAACACTTAGAGGTCCATGGCTTATGGAGAATTGATGAAGTTGATCTATATGAAACCCATGGAGGTTATCTGCCTATTAAACCAAGCAAAGATGATTTATGAGGTAAGAATGAAGAAGAGGACAATTAGGGATAGGAGGACCAATGAAGAGTCTAACACTAAACAAAGGCTGGGCAGCACCAAGCCAGAAAGGGCCTACAACAGGCCCCGAAAAATGAAAAGGGGATGGTAGTTCAAGAGGAGGATTCAATACTCAAGTAATTGAAGAAACTTCAATCTGAAGTAACTATTTAGCAACTCATAGTAGCTTCTAAAGGCAACTTCTAACAGATGAACAGATTAAAATTAACTAGGCCTCTGAAGGTACAGCTAAGGAAATGATAGCTTCAATCACTTCGGGTAAGGGCACTATAACTTTTAGCAGCAAAGATCTCCTACAAGGAGGTTTGGTGCACAATAATGCCCTATATCTCACTCATATGCCTTCAGAGATATGTACCCCTCACCCTAGTCGATAATGGGTTTGTTATGAATATCTGCCCTTGGAGAATTGCTAAAAGATTGGGAGTCAAGAATGATCAACTCTTAACACCATAAACTTCTCTAAGAGCAAACGATAACCCTAAAAGGCTAGTGTTGTGCACTATTCTCCTCCCATTAATATGAATCCTATTGCAAGGAATATGGAAGTCCAAGTTCTGGATATTCCAGCTACCTTTAACTTACTCTTGGGAAGACCATAGCTTCATGATCACTGGACAATTCCATCTACCTTGCATTAGAAAGTGAAGATGTTGATAAAAGGGTTGACGGTAACCATCAAAGGGAATAACTTGTGTGCTACCACTGCTAACAAGGGGTCAGTACTGGGAATAGAGGATGATCGCAATGAGAGGAACTCTATAACATTGAAATAGTGGTAGCTTTAGAGAAAGCTCGAGCCCCTTTTAACTTTGATCACTGCTCAAACTTGAATGTTAATGCTATTCTTAAAAGTTGGGAATACTTCTTAGGAATGGTTGTGGCATGAAAAGTATAAGGATGGACTTCATTTCCCATACTCAAAAGAAGGATTGCAAATTCAGTTAGGTTATTAGCCCACACCTAAAGAAGTGACTAAGTTCAGTTAAGAAGCCCAAGCCTGAAAAGCTGCTACTAAGAAAGGGTACCAAAAGCACTCCACTATAAGGCCCTATCCTCACACTCTTAATAGACACTTCCTATAATTTTCCTTTTTATGACTTTCCTGAGCCTCACTACATAAAGGAAAAGGGAATATTAGTGTCTAGGTTAGAAGTATTTAGTGACTACCAGCTGCTAAAGAAAAAAGCACTTACTACTATGAGAGAAGATCCATCCACTCAAGCTTGGATCTACCTAGTTGAAAGCAACATCTTCAAGATCCTGCTGGAATAGAATTATAGGAAGAAGGAAGACCTTACTGTTATTTTGTTCTCTGCCATGTCTAACAGTGGTTTCAGCCATGCAAACTTCATCATTAAGAATAACACTGAAGTCTACAAGCAAGTGACTTGAATAGCTAAAGGGGAAGAAAAGTGTCCACCATAGCCATCAGAGGTGGTTTAGGAAAGTTTAGGATAGAGTCTAAGAGTCAGACTTTAGTTTCTATTTACTCAAACACTTCATTAGATGCACTTGTTTCTGATTTCAATAAGATGAACTGTTCTGCTTACAACTCGTCATATTCCTCTCCTTTTGAATGCTTTGCCTCTAATAATGAAGATGAAGATACAACTCCAAAAGATCTAAATAAAGCAATAGAAGACCATGAATGTCAAACTTCTATAATTGAAGATATAATACGAGTCAACTTCGAGAATCCTAAGAAACCCCAAAAGCTTAAACTAGGAAAATCACTAAACCTAGAGGAGCAAGAAATCTTCACCTCACTCTTTTAGGTATTCATAGACGTCTTTGTATGGTCCTATAAAGACAAGCCAGGTAAAGATTGAGATATTGTTGAGCATAAAATTCCTCTCTATTCGGATGCTAAACTGGGAAAACAAAAAATCTACAAGATGAAACTAGAATGGGCCTTGAACATAACGGAAGAGTGCCAAAACAATTTGATCTAAGGTTTATCAGGGTTGTACTCTACCCTCAATAGATAGCAAATATTGTACAAGTTTCAAAGAAAGATAGAATAGAAAGAATGTGTATGGATTCTAGGGATCATAATACGACAAGTCCAAAAGATAAGTTTTTGCTACCATATACAGATATTTCAATTGATAATACTATAGGGCATGCTCTCCTTTCATTTATGGATGGCTATGCTGGCTGTAACCAAGTTAAGGTGGCAATGGAGGACAAGGAGAATACTACCTTCATTACCCCTTGCGGAATTTATTACTACACTGTGATAACATCTAGGTTAAAGAATGTTGCGCTACCTACCAAAGAAAGGCTACCACCTTGCTGCATGACTTAGTACATAAGGAAGTGGAGTTATATGTGGATGATACGATTATAAAGTCCAAGCAAAAGGTGGACATATTCCAACTCTTTAGAAGTTCTCCATCAGACTTAGAAAACACAATATGCATTTTAACCCACAGAAGTACACATTTGGAGTCACCTCGGGGAAGTTGCTAGGATACTTGGTCATCCTTAGGGAAATTGAGGTCGTTCCTTCAAAAATCAAGGCAATGTGGAAAATCCCATTACCTAAGACTAAAAAAGAAATACAAGGATTTCTAGGTTGCCTACAATACATCAGTCGCTTCATATCAAACCTAGTGATGGTATATGAATCGATCTTTAATTGAAAAGGAAGTAAAGCTAGAGTGGGATCAATAGTGCCAAGAGGAATTTGATAAGATCAAATAGTACTTATCTAATACAGCAGTGCTGGTACCCCCAAACTTGGCATTCCCTTCATTCTCTATCTCACAATAGTAACCACAGCAATAGGGACCATACTAGCCTAGAAGATAGAAGGGAGGAAAAGGCAATCGACTACGTTAGTAAATGTTTTCTTAAATATAAAACCCACTACACACCCTTGGAAAACAACCTCATTGGCCTAAGTTTGAGTAACCAAGAAGAGTAGGCATTATATGTTGATCTATACAGTACACTTGTAGCACTAATGGACCCAATAAGATATTTGTTATAGCAGCCAGTGACAAGCGGCAAGGTCATCATAGTTGGATAGTGATGTTGAGTTACATTACTTCCCATAAAAATCCATTAAGGGAAGAGTCATGTTTCACTTCTTACTCGATTTGCAACCAAAGATGAAAAGACAGAAAGTTTTGACTTCCTCAATGAGGAAGTTCTTTAGGTGGAAGATGTGTGGACAATGTATTTCCTTAGGGCTTTAAATCAAAAAGGATTTGGAGCACGCATGCATGAAGACTGTATTACCGATTGCAGGCTACCGTAGAAATAGGACTAAAGAGCCTACAGGTATACAGAGACTCCAATTTGATAATGAACCAAATCTTGCAAAACTGAAATGTGAGAAGTGAACGCAGCATGCCAAGATGACCTCGTGGAACTTACCAAGAATTTTACTTACGTCACTTGCACTTATCTCCTTCATAAAGATAACCAATTTGTGGAACCCATATTTTAGGCAAAGTGGACTTTGACGTTACTAATAATGTGACGATGCATGAAGACTGTATTATCGAGTTGCAGGATATTGTAGAAATAGGAGTAAAGAGCCTACAGGTATACAGAGACTCCAATTTGATAATGAATCAAATCTTGCAAAAATGAAATGTGAGAAGTGAACGCAGCATGCCAAGATCACCTCGTGGAACTTACCAAGAATTTTACTTACATCACTTGCACTTGTCTCCCTCGTAAAGATAACCAATTTGTGGATGTCCTGGTGAAGTTAGCTTCAATTATCAACATCCCTAGTGGCATCCATTCGATGCCATTGACAGTCGAAAGCAGAAGTAAGTCAGGCATTACTATACCATTGAATTATGCAGTGTTGACCTCATTGTTTAATGTTATGATATTTACCAGTACTTAATAAATAAAGAATACCCCACCAAGGTCCTCTTAAAAGCTCAATGAGTGTTAAGATTACTAGCCTCATGATACTTCGAGAATAAAGGAACGTTACATAAGAAGACGGATATGGGCATAAACATACTCCGCATAATACAAGAGGAAGAATTGGAAATCATGAAGGAACTCTATGGGGAGAATGTGGGCCCCACATGAATGACCAAATCCTGGCCAAGTAGGTCCAACGGATGGGGTATGACTAGTCCACGATGAAAACGGACTGTTACGCATATGTGAGAGAAGGTGCTATAAATTTTAAGTATATGATAATTTATAGCATTAGCTTCCCTCCTTTCTCGTATCACTACTTCCCCCTAGCCCTTTTCAATATGAGAACTTACAACATTAGAAAAATAACATCAACGGGGATAGATGGACATGAATATGTGCTTGTAATAATAGATTAGTTCACAAAATGGGTAAAAGTGACATCCTATGCTAAAATCACTTCAATACATGTGGCTAAGTTCCTCATCAATAACATTATAGGCAGATACGATGTACTACATGAACTAATAAGTGATCAGATAGGCCATTTTAGAAAGGAGGTGGCAATCCTACGTGAAAAATATAAAATCCATCATCACAAGTCATCTCTTTTTCATCCCTAGATAAATGGAGTAGGTGAAGCAGCAAATAAAAAATATCTATAGGATAATTAATAAAATGGCCAAGAATTACCAAGATTGGCCCAACAAGCTCCCATTCGCAGTATGGGGATACAAAACGTCAATTCACACTATAACTGTAGCGATGCCATACTCCATGGAATGGAAGCATCCCTTCGAATTGAAATCATAATACCTTACCTATGGTAGTTGTGGAAAATCAAATCCCAGATTCGGAATGGGTAAAGGCCCAGTATGAAAAGTTAGTGATGCTAGATGAAAGGAGGATAATGGAATTACATAATTTCTAATATGCCAAGCTCAAATTAAAAAGCTTTCAATAAGAAAGTTAAGCCTAGAGATCTCTAGGAGCATGACCTAGTCTTAAAGGAGATAAGGGCCTCAATTCAAGACCTAAGGAAAAAGTTCAAACCCAACTAGCTAAGTCCATAGATCATAAAAACCATCTTGCTAGGTGGAGCTATAAAACTTAGGGATACAGATGGAGATGAATATACTCAGTATACTAATCTTGATCAATTGAAGAAGTATTATGCGTAGCAAATTTTCTCTTCATTAAAGCCTATCCACAGCCTTAAAAGGAGAGGGAGTTTGACCTTCCCTATGGTTGGGACCATAATCGGTTCACAAGGCCTATACTAGGCCCACCAAATAATAATAATAATAATAATAATTATAATAATAATAATAATAATAATAGCAATAGTAATAATAATAATAGTAATAATGATAATAATAACGATGATAATAATAATAATAATAATAATAATAATAATAATAATAATAATAATAATAATAATAAAATACATAAAGAACTACGAACGCTTGATTTCGCATTTTGAATACGTGGGAAGCCCTAACAGCCCAACCTAATTACTTATTATTAAAAACATACCACTAGGTCCCAGTAAACTCGGGCCTCCTCAAAGTAAATTGGGTTGGGCTCTAAGTTATGCCAGCAAGAAATTTGGATTGGGCCATGTGCTTTGAAAGTTCAAATAAATGAAGGACTTATAATAAATTATAATACTTTCATGGCCCAGCATCTGAAATTCTGAAAGCATGCAACTTAAAGCGAAAGTCCTAATAGAATACTACTATGAAAAAGCATTAAAAATTTATTCTAAAACAAGAGACAAAGCTAAATTCCTAATCCTTCTTCAACTTCTTGTCCTTCTTGACGGGAGGTGTTATGTTTTGCGAGTAGGATCCTTAGCTCTCTTTCTCCCACTTTAAGGCGAGTGACACTTAGACATTTCTTCATTGGTGGCATCCTCCATACATAAAGAATTTTTCTTGTGTCGGCATCACGTTTGTTCATGCACTTAAGATAATGCTTAGAGGCATATGTGGACCTGGGAATAGATAGAATCACAATGTTGGGATAGTGATGGCAATAGTCCACCCATGAGTTAATAGGGAAAGGATCGTTCTTGTAGCTCTCATAGGTAATACAATCCAATGCAAGGATCGATTGTCTATGTTCAAACTGTCGCATTAGTTGCACAAGGAAAAAATAATTTCTCGCGGTCCAACTAATGAGATGAACGTAGGCAAAGTTTCCTCCATTAGTTACAAATTATCGTAGGTGCCTCCAACGAATCACACAACAGAGATAAGGATTCCTCTCCAAAAAATCAATCCAATTCACCACAAATTAGCCCTTGAATAATCTCTTTCTTTCATAGAATTGTAGAGCTATGTATGTATCCACGTTCCTTACGGCCTTAACTAGTCTTAGAAGCTCTAGTAGCCAAATCTACACATGAACAGAAATAAATTACAAAAAAGTTAGCTAGCCTTAGCGAACGCCGGTCGAGATCCAGTGGCCTAAGTAGAACCAAAAAGAGAGAGAGAGAGAGATAGAGAGAGAGAGAGAGAGAGAGAGAGAGAGAGAGAGAGAGAGAGAGAGAGAGAGAGAGAGAGAGAGAGGGAGGAACTAGAGCAGAGAAACAAGTAAAGAGAGAGGGAGAGAGAGAGAGAGAGGAACTAGAGCAGAGAAACAAGTAAAGAGTTGATCTAGAGGGACTCCTAGCAGGGTTCTCGACCGAATGGCCATAAAAGACTACATGTAGCAGTAAAGGGCTTCCCAAGAAGAACTGTTCTAGGTAGTGGTGAATACGGTCTAAGCGTAATATGATATCAGTGACGATAAGGGGCATTGTTGTTTGGTCATGATGACTGCTTATACTATACTCAAAAGTCTGGTCGGTCCTCTATTTACATAACCACCTATAAATAGGAGGCCCCGAGAAGGCAAATAAGAATATCCCTACCTCTATGCACACCGTCACATGCTTGCATGTTTCCTTCAGAAAATAAATCAAAGCCATAAAATCTACCCCATCCCCAATGAGTATGGTGGCCGCATCCCTTCTACCTAAGATATGACTATATTGAGAGGGTAGGTCTCTTGAGACATTTGATAGAACATGAGGGCAATAGAGTGCAAAGCCTATAATGACACCAAATTACTCTGTTAACAGATAAAATTAATGCCTCCTGAAATGGAAGACATGAACTTTAGGGTCCTAGAAACTAGTAGCGGCTCTAAGGAACTACTAGGATATCTTAACTTAGCATAGACTAAAAAGCTTGCTCAAGTGGAGGCTCTTAAGTTCATGCTTATCTACAACATTAAGGGAAAGTAGCCAACAAGTCAAAACCTTTTTGAAAGACACTGTGATTTTTGGAACTTATGAGATTGCTCCGCCAACTGATGAGGCTCAAAGAACGGACAACTTTAATCTACAGGAAATAGATGATCCAAGTCCATTTGAGTAAACTGTTTGCTAATGAACTGGTCGGGTTCTTAAGCTCCATTATGGCCAACGATCGAGTCCAAATTAGACTAGATAGAATGCCAAGACATACTCAACAATCTTAGCCTAGTGGAGCACTCGATCGAGCTCCCTGGTGGACCCCTAGGCTACTTTCTATTGTTTTTATTTTTATTATTCTTATCCCTTCTGTTATTATAACTCCAATTATTGTAATGTGAAAGTTATTTAATAAAATTTTTGAATTATTACTCAGGACCATAGAGCTCCTAAGTATTATTATGTCTTTTTCATCTTTTGTCTTTTTATATTTTGGGGGAAATAAGGGCTAATTTGCATTAGAGTCGCAATAGGCTTACATAAAATTTACATGAGGTTAACATTGCATAAGATTCCAATTACATTATAACATTATAGTGAAATCATCATACATAGGCCTAACAGGTTGCCCTTAATGGTCATATGGAAAGTTGGGAACCCACTGCTACTTCCACGAAAGATGTAGTTAACATAGCCTGAGGCATAACTAGATTCAATTTAAACATGATTTGTGCCTACATTAGTTTGTGCATTGCCCCCTAGGAGCCCTAAATGGCTTGGAGGATCATCATGCACTACTCTAGAAGACGAGTCATCGTATAAATACGGGGTACATAAGATTCCCCTAAAGAAGTGGACATGGCATGAGGATCTTCAGGGTTGCAAACCTAAAGCAGTTCCACATTTAATGGGGAATCTGGTGGATTCGTTTCTCATGCCTAAGATGACTCGGACGATGTCTTGTGCTCTTATAAAAGAACGCCTTCCATAGTGAGGGACATGAGACCTCCATGACCTAACATCATCTTCAAGTTCCTTTTTATTAAAGAAAAGAGAGTTAACAAAAGAGTGTGGCACACAAAATCAACTTAGATTTTAAAGATGGAGAATCACCTCATGTATTTGAGCTGTTGACAAGTGAAAGATTTGCAAAGACTCTCCTTATGGAGTAAAAATGGCACACTATCAACCCAGATTGTTGACGATTGTACTTAAAAAAGAATGACGGTCAAGAGGTTGTTGCTCAACTTATGACAACAAGATAAGCAATGTAGTTGCCTCAGTAAAAGTGGGAAGAAATGAAAGTTCAGGACATTCCAATTTAAGAACCAAAGGAACCTCCACGTATGTAGCCTACTGTCCTTCTCTAGCCATATAAACATTTAAGCTTGACGTAGGAGCATTGACAGTTGTTACCTATAAAAGGATTCGTAAACATTAGCATCATAAAAATGCGAATAAAAGGAAAAAGTAGGGAAGAAAAATACTAAGTGAGTCATGATTCACTGAATATGAGTGACATAGTCACTGTGGCAGTCAACACAATGTACAAAATGGCTATCCACTTTTATTTCCACCATGTCATTCAAAGCGAAAGTCTTAATATAAAATATGAATCGAGGTGAATACGCAGGAGCAAAAGGAGGCCAATGGCTAGCAACTTGACCAGCAACCCACTCACCCAAATACCAATTAAAGTTGTATGGTCCTTCCATAAAGAACCTTCATTGGGTATAAAATTAGGCGGCTTAAACTTTAGGAGTTATGACACGATTCTCTGATAGGCATAAATTAGCCTACAACTGGAGAAGGAGTCAGGAATGCAAAGTGCATAGGATGAGCCAACTTCAAAGAAGATAACACTACCGTTTCCAAGCAATTAATAGTCGCATGAAGAAGATGAAGATATCCTAATTTTGACTGTCACTGAATCTGACTTGCTTGGTCCATGAGACCATAGTAGGGAAACTTACAGGAGCTTTTGATTATGGTGAAAGAGCCAGGAATTATTCATAAAACCAAAGGTGCATGAAAACAACTAGTGAGAGGCATGTTAGCATAAAGAAAAAGAAAATAAAAGGGAAAAGTGTATTACCTCAATAACTCTTCATAAACCCCTAAGGAGTTTAATGGTACATTACTCTCCATGAGTTCACTTGGTTTTCTATACCCTTGGCACATCCCACGAATAAGGGTGGAATGCATAGGAACTCCCCAATTCAAGTTTCTCAATTTATCCACATCAATTAGGTTAACTACCTAATAAAAATGACAACGATTGCCAAGATCAGCAAATATAGTCATGCTGAGAAGAAGAGCTAAAATGATGTGAGATTGTTACTAGGTGAATGTTATGCCCATCGCTCATCATCAATTATCAAGTCAACCAGAATACGATAAGAAAAGCAACCCTTATGAGGAATACACTCCATGATAGGTCCAAAGAGATGAAAAAGTTGATCTCGATGGGTATGAAAACTTCTTATACACTAACGACTCCCTAACAAATTCAAGACCAGTTAGCATTGCCAAATCATAGGGGCTCATGGCCATATCCCCAAATGGGAGGTAAAAACCTGTTGGTGGTATCCCAAAATCTTTTGAGCACACCACTAGTAACGTAATGGTTAGTTGAATGCTTAGCCTTATTTAGTAAAAAGAACAAACCCTATATGCTCTAACACCAATCGAATTTGAACTTTCTAATGTCCTAGTTCCCTGATAAACTTTCTAGGGAAACTTGCACCTCTAATTAGGTCATCCTAAAAAGAAAGAAATAAAAAAATAGATTTATATTCATATCGGAGGACAGCAATAAGGAAGATGAAAGAGGAAGAACATGTACTGCATTCGTGGTAGCATGACTAGATGCATAGCGATCAGCATCTAATAAAATGTCATGACCATCCTAAACATTGACAATTTATTCCCTCTCGATGAAGGAATCTTAAGGAAACCTTTCCTCCCTAGGAGGTGGACAAGCTCTTCTTACACTCATGCTTTTCGAATACAACTATAAGGCTACTAAAGAACAAGGAGAAAATGAAAAGAGGTGAGAGGAAAGATACATACTCAAATGAAAGACAAGAAGTTGGTGTGATTCATGTAAGTAATGGGAGCTATTTATGGAAGAAGAAAGCAGGCAAAGGGAGAGGGAACCGGTTAGATTGCAGTTGAACATACTTTTCCAAAAGCCCCAAGAAAAATCACTAAAAATCAAGAGAAAGAAAATAAAACAAAGAGCCAAAACCAAGGGGGGCCTGACAAGTATCTAGGCAAGCAACAAGGGAGAAGAATCCAAGGCTTAAGCACCCAATATGTACAAAACCAAAGTGTAAAAGAGAGAATTGAAAGCATAGGGACCTGGCTAGTACCACTCCTGATACATGCAATCTAAGTAGGATCCATCAAAGAGCAAAAAACAAGAAAAAAAGAAAAGGTGGTGACTAGAGGACACAGTCAGTTCCTTAGGGGAATCTATCTTGTATGCATGCCTTACTGAAAGAACCAAAAACAAGGAAAAGAGAAAGTAGTAGAATATGGGACCTAGCTAATGTCCAAGAGGAATCATGATCATAAACGCTAGGTTCACCATACGCCAAAGCAAACTACAAATGGCATGCAAGAGGAGAAGACAACAAAGGGGGGACATGACTGAGCTCATTAGCACATGCCAAGGAAAAAAAAACAAGTATAAACTTATCAATCTATCATGCATGACAGAAAAAACAAAGTAATGATGGCAGTGGGGACCCGACCGAATCCCAAAGCACTTAAATCATTCAAAGTGTGCACTAGCTTTGATAATGATGGATGAAAGTGTTGATTAAGAAGATACTAGCAAGCAAATAAGGCAAAAGTCCTTAGACAATTCAAAAAAGCCAAAATCTGCACCTGTGAACAGTCTATTGGACCAGAATTCTGGTCCAATTTCCTAATCTAATTCATTGATTTGCTGAATTTTGATTTTTGAGGGAAAAATAGAGAGAAATGTCGACAACGAATTTTGAAATCAAAAAAATAAATACCTAACGAACAAGTTTGACCATCCGCAAAGGACCGTGACCCGGGTTAGGTTCCCCGGGGTTATTGGTCCTTACACAAATACGCTGCATGCTTGTTGTTTTTAAGTGTACTTAGATTTTCATTTTTCATTTTGATTAGTAGAGGTTGTTAGTGATGACAACCAATATTATGATGCATTCCATCCTGTATCATATGATTACCCCTGAATCTAGATCCTTGGTTTAGCCTATGGAGCTAGATAGCTTTTAGATTAGAGATTACTCGTTTGCATTTCAAAAACCTTTTTAAAGCAAAACTTTTTGTCCCTTAGGTGTATGGTTCTTTTTAAAAAGTAGACTTTGTTTCTAAGTTTTTCTACAAACTCATTTAAGACTCTATCATTTAGATTTTCCTTTTTTTATTTTTATTTTGTTAAATATTTTTTTAAGTTGAGTGGCTTAGGGTGCCCAGTAGTAGCTCTGCTTGAGCCAGAAACACAAATTTTGTACTGATCCAAGAACCCAGTCGATTCTCGGACTGATACACTAGTCTAGTCTCTTGGCTTAGCCATAGAGACTAACAAAGAGTTAGGCTAGAAGACTAGGCATAGCATTAGCCTAGGATTCCAATTTGACTAAGGCTACTGCCTAGCCTTCTGGACTAGGCGACCCCCCTTTTAGTTACAGTCTGGTCCTTCTCATATTAAAAAAAATCAAATCCAAATATACACCTAACGAGTAGGTCTGACCATTCATAAGGGACCGTGCTTCAGGTCTCAGGTCATGGTCTTTATAGTGGTGACCTCACTGCCAATAGTCTTTTAAGAAGGTGAGATTTGAAAATCTAAACGAGTTTTAATTACACTTGTATGAGGTATACTTCCATTATATGTGATGTCTAACTGGGATTAATAGTGTCTTTAGGTTAAACCCTAGCACTACCCACTCGAAAAAATAGTTGGTCACTCGATGGACCCATACTTTCAACTGAGCAGGCAACTATTCCCCCCCATGACATATTTTCCTTAATCCACATAATATATGGCAAAGCAACCAATTGTTCTAGTCTTACCATGCATCCCATGGATGATGAAGTATTTGGGTTACAAGAGTACTGTTCTAAACCTTACCCAAACCCCTCAGAACTTAGAACTTTAGATTAGGTTAGACTTCATGTGAATGTATGATTTTGTGAATGTTTAAATTCTAATCCATTGTCTAAACCTAACCCATACCCAAAGACCTATGTATTAAAGCTTTAGGATTCATAACGTCAGCACTGTGTCTAGAGAGCCCAAGTTGAAAATGTTTGTCTAGCCTAGTTAAGGGTATGGTTAGGCTTTACACCTCTTGCATTGGGTTAGGTCCAAGTGTTTTGGTTTTGCATTAGGAAAGGACCAGTAGAAATTATACTAATTTCTAAACCTTGCATACATTATAGTATGCGGGTTGACATCATTAGTCTAGGTCTAGGTCACTTTAAGTCATGAGTTTGCAAGCCTTATTACATGAGTAGGAAAGTCAAAAGGTCATTTTAGTCTTGAGACATCAATTGTGGGCTACCTGGCCTAAAAAGTCGTACATTATTTGGCTTCATCACGTACAGTCCATGAGCCTATTTAGGTCCAAAGTCTATAATGTGCCCATTGGACCTTTCGAGCCCTAATTCATTATAGGTTGCATTCAATCTTGTATGCCATTCATAATAAGTTCAATTAGGACCAATACACTTCATCCATGCATAAGTCCATGGCCTATGCATCATACATCCATTCCCTAGTTCTCGCATCCATGCATGAATCAATCTAGATCCTTCCATATACCCCAACTAGCCCGTTCTAGGAAAGCTAAACTAAGGTCATGCTTAGGCTCAGTATAGGCTTGGGGTACACTTAGATCCTACTTAGGGCCATAGGTTAGCTTCCTAAGCCCAACTTGGGACCTAATATAATGTAGGGACTGATTTTAGCCTAAATCCAAATTTGAACCACATTGATTCCCATCCTAGCCTAAACCTTCAATCCCACCAAGCCATCCTCCCATTTTGACTTGATATTTCCCTCAACCTATATGCAAGACTATTAGCCTTTCCCTCCTATTACCTATCTCATTACATTTCACATTTCAAACTATTTCCTTATTACTTAGATATGGAAGATGTGAGAGATGATACTTAGATGCAGGCTAATAAAGATTATTCCCCATGGCAAACCCAAAAATAAGTAAAAAATGGGACATCTTAGGGAAGTGATCACAAAATTTGATGAGCACAAAACTATAGCTATATACCTCAGACAAAGAGTTAAGAAGCCTAAGCTTTAAAACTCCTTTAGGTCATTTAGAGATTTACACCAAATTCCAAGCGAAAAAAGAGAGAAGAAAAAAAGGGGTCACTTCAGGTCAGGTTAAATGTGCTCACCATAGGCTTGTTTTTTAGCATTAGGGCGAAGATATCAGAATGAAGCTCCCATAAATGTTTAGAAAGGGTTATCCCATTTATGTAAGATACTGAGATAGGAGACTAAATATATTAGTAATCCCTTTAACATTAAGATTTCACTACTAAGCCTACTATGTACCTCCAGTCTAGAGGTCAGAACTAAGGAGCATCACTAGCCCCTTGAACTTACATTCATAACTTGAGTCGACGAGTCCCATCATTTATCCGCTATCTCCCATTTTTTGAGTCCAAGTCTTCAAACTTCAACACTTTCATACTACCCTAAACCTATTCCATTTTTTCCGTTTTCCTTGTTAGAATGCCCATGTCCAATAACGAATCTAGGATTTAAAAGAGCAAAAAGAAAAAAGAGGGGCAAGCTTAAAAACATCACAAGCTAAGCTAGGCAAATGAAGAGGCAGAGAAATAAAATAAAAAAGAAATGAAGGATTTCAAATCCATCATCTAAATAAAAAAATACCACAATTTTCTATGCAATAATTCATATTGCTTTAAAGGACATGCCTCAGATAGGAGGCCTCATTTGTAACTTGCATTAATACCTTTGTAAGGCTGATAAGTCACCACTCAGAACTCATTTGAGCCTTTGAAGAGTCTATTTCTTTTATAACCATATTTGACCTAACTAGGGAATGGGAGTGTTTCATAGGTGACATCAAAATCAATAGTCAAAAAAAGAGAGCGTGGACCAAACGATCCCATCAAAGGAGAAAGGAAAAAAAAAATAAAAAGAAGAACTTAAAAACAAAAAGAGAAGAGAAGAATGAATAAAAAAAGATCAAAAAGAAGAAGAATAAAGAAAGAAAGAAATTGCTAATTCACACTAATCTCATCACCCATGCACACTTGGGGATTTCATAAGCGTTATTTGAGCCCCTATGCCAATTCCCTTCCTTTGGCACCCTAGCCTTGAAGCGTGCCTTAAAAATTCCTTATAGAGGCATCCCTCCTTGTAGTTATATGTTCTTACTCCCAAACTATAGCTGGCCTGATTCCATTGGATACATAGGTAATCTCTCTGAGGTCCGACCATGAAGACTATTTTCCATGAAGAAATATCTCAATTGAGTCCTTTTCTCTAAAAAAAAAGAAAAGAAAAAGAGTGATTGGTCCGAACACATGTAAAGGTGGGCCAGACAAAAGGTTAGTGAAAACATGGAGATATTTTTTCCTTTTTCAAATAAGGACTTTTTTAGAACAAACATTAAAAGAGATAATCCAAAATGTCTACTGAAACAGCTCCCTCCATCTTTGTGTACTCACTGAACCCACTATGTTAACAAACAGTAGTGTTTCAACAATGCTAAACAGCTCCCTCCATCTTTGTGTAGTCGCTGAACCCACTATGTTAATAAATAGTAGTGTTTCCACAAAGCATTAGTTTCATTGTTTGCTATATCATTACTTATATTTGATGCTAAATGTTACAAAAACAAATAGCTATTGCTAAAGAAGGATCCCTAACTATTCCTTGTCATTTATAAATACATTCTTATCGACGATCATCGGATTATTTAGATCAACTAGTGGTTTTACTTCTCCATTTTCATACTTAGTCATTGGGTAATGTACCTAAATATACAAACTTCTATTTGGGAGGGGGGGATCTTCTTGGTTTGTTAAGAGATGTGTCAATCCAATAGATTCTTTTAAACATACACTTTTGAAACTTAGTTAAACTTCAAAAGAATAGACAATAATCAAGATTTTTCCTGAATTAAATTGTCGTCCCATATTCTAGGCTTTCATGATGGAATCACATATGGAGATTGAATTCCCTAGGATGCTAAACCATCAATTCCAAATCTATCAAAGAAAAAGGTCAAAGTACTTGACAATTCCAAAATATCATACAAATAATGGTTCGAGCAGTCAATGCAAGCTACATACCAATTGTTGAACTATATTTTTGAATATAAGCATTTATTTTTTTCCTGAACGTCATGAGGACACTTCAAGTAATCTATTTATAGTTCTAATAAGTTGAATCTCTGTACTGTTAGATGGGGGAAAAATAGTAGCCCAAAGTGTGATCTACTCTTTATAGGATATTCCAAAATATCTATAAGAACTTCACTAGAATTAAAGACCCATTCTGGCAGTAATAGCATTTCTTTTGGATTTTCACCTTTTTTCGGTAGAAGTTCCACTCTAATGAACACCAACAAGCTCACAAGTCAAACAATCTACTAACAAATTCTTTAATACTTGTATGTGTTCTATAGAGTAGGAAACTTATTAAGTTATAAAGGCTGATGAAGGGGTTGCCCTTACGGATGCAAATTTGATAAATTTTTTTTCATGAAAACAAATATTTCTTTGCACTCAGATCAGATAAGAAAAGGTTTAGGGGCTACAAATATTTAAAAATTTTTAATTCCACTTATGACTGTAACTATCTTTTTTCTCCATCATAAGGTAGTTGGATTCTATTTTATTAAAACTTTCACTACAACATTTCCAGAGGTCTAGTTTTGAGGGCTCTTATTGGTCCATAAGAGATCTACAAATCCAAGGCTTCTTTTATACATACGCTTCTGCAACTTAGTTAAACTAAAAAAAATGGACAACCTGATTAGGGATTTTCGTGAATTGAACTATCATCCTATATTCTCAAGTTTTCAAAACAGGATCATGGGGAAGGTTAAATTTAGTATGAAGCTAACACTACCAACTCCATATCTATAAAGAAGGAGTGCAACGTACTTGATGACTCCCAAATATAAGAGAAATAGTTGTAGTAATCAATGTAGGTTGCATACCAGTCATTGAGCCATTTTTCTACAACACAAGCATTTATTTTCTTTTAACTCATAAGGACAATTCAAATGATTTGTTTGTAATTCTAACATGTTGAATCTTTGTAGTCTGCGATGTTAGATAGGCAAATAATAGGAACCCAAAGTGTGATATAATCTTTACAAGAAATTCCAAATTATATCCATAAGAACTCTACAAGAAGGAGAAACCTGCCGAAAACGGACCTCCTTAGTGGCTCAATTAGTCTCCATCCTATTTGAATGATAGACTAGAATCGCATAGGACCAATGCAGTTGAGTAAACTAAAACACTAAGTCAACCATGATTTCAGTGCAGCTAGACCTTTTTTAGGGCCCAAAATGCTTTTTTCGGACTTCTTCGCAACTAATCCAGGTTCACTAATAAGCATTGAAAATGTGCATTGTTTTAGGATCATTAGCGGGCATTTCTAAGGAAATTGTATGCCTTAGCAATTAATATACGTGTCGTATTTCTGTTTTACACTTAGGTATGCTTTTTTTTATGTGTTTTATAGGTTTTAAGACCTTTTGACCTAGCATTGACCCTTTAACGAATGCAATTTGACTCACCACAGAGGTACGCCTAGCCTATGTGTCTATGTGAAGAAGAAAGAAAGAAAGAAACTAGGACCAGAGTTCACCACGATCAAGCCATGGTGAGCAGCACAGTCTGTGGTGGACTACAAATTATGAAACTCTTTATTTTCCTCTGATTTTATGGCTAAGAATGCTTAAGTTTTTCTATTTTAAGGGCTTTCTTAGCTAATTCAAGGGCATCACGATCCATTGCATCTCTCATCTCATCCAAACATTCATCCATTCTAATCATCTGGGAGCAAAAGAAGATTTAAGGGAAGGAACATCCAAGTGGAGGATTGAAGATTGAAAAATCGTTGGATGTGATCTCCACTGTTGCTAAACATATGTCCCTCCTTACTTCTTGAACTCTTTTTTGATTTGATTTCTAGTTAGATTCATGTTGAGTTTAAACTGTTTTGATTTACTTTTAAAAATCATGAGTGAGTAGTTTTTTTTGTTTCTAGTCTAGGGATTTTTGAGCCAAACAATGATGTTGAATTCTTAATTTTATCAAATCTTATGCTTGATATTGTTAGGTTTGATTCAATCTATATTGTGTTCTAATTGAATATGAGTGATTTTGGCCATTTTACTTACATGTATTTGGGTAGTGGGGTGAAATATCGAAATGAGAATGCCACTATTAGATCAACAAGAATATACTTAACTTTGTGGTTCTTGGGAGAGGATTACATGTTGATAGAAAAAATTGGTAATTAAGATTTTAAACTTGGACTAAAGCAAAAACCTTTGAAGGAATAGTAATTAGATTAGTTTAAGTAATTGGGTTTATTTTGAAAGAAAAGGCTGAATTTTGTTTGATTATCATCCTTTGAATCAACCAAACTTAAGAAGAGTACTTGTTTAATTTAAAAATCTAACTCATTATACGGAAAAAAAAATTCCTAGATGCCTGTTATTGATATATTTCTTAATTTTGTAATATAGTGATTCACTAGTTTAGATAAATAATTCACTTGACTACTTATTACACTTAGCATTTTATTAGAACAAAACTTTATAGATTGCATTAGTCTATATGGAGTGATATTTAATCTTTACTATAACACCCATGTTCTTGTGATGTGAGTCATTCATAGAGGTTCTCCCAAAGCTAAGCACCTAAGCACAGTAACTAAGCTGTGATTTCCTTCTCTCCCTTTGTTTGTCAAGTCTTTGATGCTCTCTTCCCAATCTCACTATATCTCATCTCTCAATCTCAATACCCTGGTCGATCTATTGCTGTAATAACTTGCTCAATCCCACGCCAGCCAACCAACCCAAAGTTTGATCTACTTGTCACATGCAATTTCCAAATATCCATAAGAATTCTACTAAAAGAAGAACCACCTCTAGCAATGCATTTTGGATTTCCTCCTTTTACGATAAAGGTTTTGCTTTGATGATCGCCATCAATGAGCTCATAAGTTAAAGAAACTGCTAAAGAATTCTTCAATACCTGTGCATGTTTAATAGAGAAGAAAAATCAGTTAACCCATAATTGACAATGTAGTAATCTTACTCTTGCGTATTTGATAAATTCTTTTTCACAAAACCAAGTATTTCTTTTGAATCAGTTCAAATAAGTAAAGGTATAGGGACTAAAAAGATGAAGAATTTTTGAATTCCCCTTATGACAATAAGAACTTTTTTCTCCGTCATAGGATAGTTGCTTTGTACTTTATTAAAACTTTCACTGTAATATTCATAAAGTTTTTTTCCTTATTTGATTTTGAGTATTGCACTCCAATGCTCATTGTTGGTATCTGTCTCAAAAATCAAATCTTTTTCATCATTCGGCAACTTAGCATAGGAAGACAACAACAACACCACCACCACCTCTCAGTGTGGGTCCTGCTTTCGCAGGGCCTGGGGAGATCCAACTATAAGCAACTTTACCTCTACCAGTATTTCTACCCATAGAGATGTTGATTCCAAGAGACCCACAAAAAAAGAAACTTGTGAAAAGTTTTATAGACGAAAGCTTTTGTGAACACATTTAATAAGGTACAATAGAGCCATAAAGCCAGAGATGACTAAGATAAAATAAAGGACAGAGATGCTGAAGCTACCCAACACAGGAACAATATAACAGAGGGCGGAAACATACCTTAACAATCTGAGGTAGGCAGGCGCTGTCACTTCCCAGAATAAAGTACAACCTGCTTACGAGCACGACAAACCCCTACCAGCACTAAGCCATAGGGGCCAAGGTGATCTACGGAGCCAACTCTCTGCTATCTAAGATCGTAATCTTATCCCATCACTGCCTCCTATCCTGAGCCATGTCCTCCATCAAACCTACAACTTTCAAATCCTCTCTAATCACCTCGTCCAAACTCTTCTTAGGTCTACCCCTCCCTCTCTTACTTCCGGGGACACTTAACGTAGGAAGATTTTTGCCTTTTTTTTTAAGTTTTGGACAATTTTTAAATCACTAGTGTCCAAGTTCAACATACTTCTTTCTTGAGTTTTTACTGCAATCATTTATCTCAATTTTGCTAAAGTTTTAATGAAATATGAAGCACAAGTAAGACATCTAAGAAACTTTTCTAGTTTCTTCCTATCTTCAATCCTTTCAAGAAAATTTTCTATTTTTTCTACAACATGCTTTTGTAGAATGAATTGTCGAACCTTTATTTCTAAACCCAAAAAATTTGTCTCTTGTTGAGCATAAATGCACTTATTTTGAAGGATTATACCATGGTCAATGTATTTAGAACATCATGTTTGTGTTGCCCTAAGGTCTTAGAAAAGATAAGGATATCATTAATGTAAACTAAATAACAGTTATTGATATCTTTGAATATGTTACCCATTATTTTCTAGAATACTCGGGGTGCTTTCTTACTAACAAATGGCATCATTATCTACCCATAGTGTTCTTGGAGGGTAATAAAAGCAGTTATAAGAATGTTGTTGCTCTTTATTTTTATCAGCTAGTACCCACTTTTACAGTCTTTTTTTGAGAACCAAGAGGTTTCTTAAATTCTATTGAAAAGTATTATCTTGTTAGGAATATAATAGACATCAAAGATAGCATTATCATTAAGCTTTTTGTAATTGAGTACCATTTTGGCTTTTCTTCTTTTTCCTTCAACATGATTTCTCGCCATGAGTCCAAGACTAGCTTTTTTTCTATGATTTTAGCAAATGTTTTATCTTTGTCCCAAATTTTAGAGGATTATCTTAGTAGAGCTCCTTATATAATTCTTCAAGTTGTTCAACAATCCACTCCAAGTGGAGAGATTGTTACGCTACTTCACATTATGCGAGGATTACCTTCTTACAATGTTGGCTGCATGCAAACTCAATTTTTTTTATGAGTGCATGTCTTGCTTGACTTATGTATGTAAACAGAGTGACCATTTGTAGTGAATATTATTTCACTTGTGGTCTATCTACATGGAGAATGTAACATTTGAAAATTAATTCCAATAATGACATCATGAAATGATTGATTGTTAGCCCATAATACTAGTATAATTCAATAAACTCCTCCAATCTCAAAGGGCAATCCTTCCATAGCTTCATTGTGGCTCATTATTATTATCACCTAGCCTCACTTGTAAAGGACTTTTGACTTCTATTCCACATGAATTTTTAAGATAGAAATCTTTTGCCGAAGCATATAGATAACACTATCTATGTAAGCACATAATTCTTATTTATTATATCCCTCTAAGAACATATTTATTAGGATATAGATGTTATCAGGATTAGTATTAGTGATTTCATGCGAAATCTTCCTAGTTATGTTTTGACTAATTCATCCCCATAAATCGACCCATTGATGGTTCTAGTTTTATACCTAATAATTTTTCATTTCTGACTCATACTTTGATCTATACTATGTTGTGCAAGTTCATAGCTCATTCTATCATTTCATTGGTCATGCTAATTTTACTATTTTCTTTAATTTCTTCTTTTATTGAGGAAGATCCTTCTTTGTATTCTAATCCTGCACTCGTACTCCTTCATAATTGGGGTTAATGGTAATTTTCCATTTTCATTGATTTTAATTACATTTCTTTATTGATTTTTGTAGGCTTGGTAAAGCTAATTATCCAAGGCCTTCTATTTTTAACTCCTATTGATTGGATTTTTATTTGTTGGATCTTCTGTATAGGATTGGGCTTTCAAAATGTTCTACCTTTATCATCATTACCTTAGTATTTTTAGTATTTGTTAATTATTTTTCGAAATATCCTTACTAGGTAGCCTCGTCTCTTCATGTCCATCCCAACTGTTTTTATCCAGCAAGATAGAAAATTCTTAGAAATTCATCTATGAGGTTCACATGATATCTATGTCAGCAATTGAATCATACTAGTCCATTATAAGCATTGGTCTTGATCTCTATGATAATGAATATTAAATTTCATATGCTAAAGTTGATAACTCATATTTGTATGTGTAATTTCACTCCGTTTACATATTCCTAAAGTCTTTGAGATGCATTTCAACTAAAAGTGATGCATATTTTGTATGTTTTTAAGATAAGGAGGAAGGTTTCAATTTTAATGCAAAACTGAGTAACCAATGCTCGAATTACATGTGACATGCTCGAGCCCAACAACAGTTCAATTGAGTTATATGCCTTGTGGCCCAATGTATTATTGTATCCATAAAGTCAAATGCCAATATGACCATTCCACACGTGGGTTTAGTCAATGTTCAAGCTTAGCTTAGAAAGTTTTGTCAACACAGGTGCTTGGTCCAGCACGTGAACAATGTCTCCTTCTTCTTTCCAACATCCCAATGTTTGGTCCGCATATGCATGCTAGGTAGTAGCGACCAGTAGGCTAGTGCCCTCCTCAGTGTGGTCCCCTTATCGAATGGGCCTATTCTTTCTAACCAACCCAGCCTAGCCCAAAGTTAACATCCCTCACTTAACCTCTCAGAGCTCATCTCTCTATTCAGTCAATTGGCCTGGCCCACATTTTCTCCCCTTATATGCATGCCCAGAGTACTTCATAAATCCAACATTTCATACACCTCACACCCACTCCACACTCTATCTCCAAACTTGCGGGCTCTACATAACTTTGTTTATCGCCAGCCAAAAGTGGATGTGAGTGAACCATTTGACCTAATTACTTTATCCAACACAAAATTCTCAGCTAATATTTTGGGATAAAAATAGCTATTTCTCATGAGTTTGAAACATCTAATTCTTCATTCTATTCTTCAACTCCTTCTATTTTTCAATAGTTGACTGAGTTTGTAACTAAATGAAATCATTTGGCTTGAGAGAACTAGAAGAAAATTAAGCTTTTTCCGCTACTTTTCTCTTCTTTGTCATCTCATTTGTGAGTCTAACTAGAGAGTTTAGCTATTGATTAAGCTAATCTTGTGTAACAAAAACATCAAATTTTGGGTATATGGATTGAAATATACCATCAATTAACATATGGCTAGTCTAATTTCAAAGGTATCTTCTCTATCTATGATCAATTACATTATTTATCTAGGATCAAAATAGATCCTTGACTTAATCTATTGATTTTATGAATTTCTTTTAGGATTAATATTATCGTCTCTTATGATGACATAATTTCAAGTTAGTTAATTACTTTGAATTTATTAATTAAATTATTTGGATTGTTAATATATGGTGTTTTATTTATTTATATTGGACCTTGTTGGCTAACATAATAATTATGCAATTGTACTCAAAATTTTGGTTGTTATTCGATCAAATAGGATTAGTAATTAGATGAGTTATGTCTAACTTGAATAATGCATTCAAACCACTAGCTGAGTTTCCACGAGCTGAGTTTATTTATTAATGGTTATAATTCATTTTTCTAATTTATTAGCCTTGAGCTTGTCGCTTGAGAGCTCTGAAGAGATTAATTAAACCCCAATTGATTTTAATGTTTTGATATTAAAGTTCTTAGTATGAACCTAGAGTCTCTATAAATTAATCTCTCTTTCCTTATTAATCAACGTTTATTTCTCTTTTATTCTCATTTTTTACTATTATGATTATTGTAAATCTCCTAATATGAATTTATCCTACTAACTAGTTTAGAAAAGTAAATTCAAAATTACTTTCACTCTCCATGGAACACGACCTCAGAATATCTGCTTTGCTACAATTATCTCGTACACTTGCAAGTTGCAAGTGGGGTTTTTAAAACTGCTAACATCCACACCACGTTTTTGGCGTCGTCACCGAGGAAAAGTGATTTTTTTTCCTTTTATTCTTTTTGTTTTTATTTACTTCATCTCCCTCTTCTTCTCAACCACCATCCTTCTATTTTTGGTATTATCATTCGTTATTTTTATTTTTGTTTATTTATTTATTTTCATCCCTATTCTTCCGTAATCTAACAATTTAATTCTTAATCTCTTTTCCTTTTATTTTATTTCTATTATTTAATTTATTTTGTTTTATTCCAGCTGTCTCTTTAGTACCGTTCAATCCTCTCCCTTTTATTTCATGTATTATTCTCTTTTATTTGATCTTATTTGTATTTTCTTTTATGAGTCATTTTTATTTTCTTTGATCTTTTATTATTATTATTATTATTATTATTATTATTATTATTATTATTATTATTATTATTATTATTATTATTATTATTATTATTATTATGTACTTTTTTCTTTTTTTTCCTTATCCTATTTGGTGGTTATGATGGTGGTGATTCCATACTAGCCGATTACTTGTTATTTTATATATTGGGCAGATGCTCTTTGTTTTTAGAAGTTGACGAATGCAATCCTGAAATTGAGTGTACCCTTGATAGTGTAAGAGCATAGAAATGTGACTCTAAGAAAATGGCGGATGAAGAACAAACCTCACCTAAGTGACTTAAGAAGTATTTTACTCCTGCTACTTATGATTCACCTACGAGTACCTATCTTCCCATTATCACAAGCCCATTTGAGATCAAATATTCCCTAATCCAAACAATTATGTTCTTTTATAGGCTAGAGTCTTGTTAAATAATGTCTCTAAAAATGAATTTTGATTAAATATTTTCCTCTATTAGTAAATCAAGCGCTTTAAAACATGCGATAACCACATTCAAACAAAATAAAAATGAACAATTGCATAAAAGTTACGAAATATTTAAAGAGTTATTGCGAACTCACCCTCACAATGAGGTTCCTCAGTGGCAACTCTTTTAGAGTTTCTGCTCTAGTTTAGATAAGCACAATAGGAAGATGGCAAATGCATACTATAGTGGTAGTTTTTTGTATAAGACCCCTGAAGAAGCTTGGGAGCTGTTTGAACATTTGAGTGAGAATTTACATTTATATGCTACTTCCTCACATTCTAGCCTGCCTAGACAATAAGGAAGTAAAGGGGTGATTTATTAGGTTTCACATTTAGTTCATCTTTCTAGTAATTTAATGCTTTGTCTAAGAAATTTGATCAATTATTGTGCATGAACAAAATGGCTAATTCCTCTTCTACACAAGTTGTGTGTTTAATTTGTGCTAGTCCCATGGATGCTTATTTTGACCGTCCTTCTGTTGGTGCATTTTATATTGTGATTGAACAATTGAATGCTAATCAAGGATTTCCTCCAACCAATAATCCTTATTCTAACACTTATAATCATGGTTGGAAAAATCATCCTAACTTTCCTTAGAGGTCTCAAAATATAGAGAACCTAGAAATCCAATCCAATAAACCTATACCTTCAGCTTTTGAAAACCAAAGGTATGCCAACACCCTACCTCTACCAACTCCACCCAGGAACTCAAAATTGGACAAGATAGTCTCTACCCTCAGTACCCTTACTTCTGCTATTCAAAATTTGAACACTTGGATCCAAGGAGTTGAGTCTAAAATGCATATCGTAATTTCCCACTTGCAATCTACGGCTAAGTTAGAAACCCAACTTGGGTAACTAGCCACAGCCATAAGTAAAGGATGAGAAGGAAAACTTTTAAGCTACTCCATAGAGAATCCGACAATTTGAACACTTGAAAACTATCATGGTTCTCAAGGGAGGTAAGAAAGTAGACAACAAAGTGAGAAGGAACATGATAAAGATGAAAGACCAAATGCCAATGAGAGTGAACACGAAAATGAGAATGATTCATTCCTTTCCTCCCCTATGTCTAACCTAATTGTCACATGTAAGCCAAGGGTTCCTTACCCTCAAGCTTTGGATGGACATTTTCCTTCTAGGGAAGACAAGTGAAGAGAGGACATTCTAGAGACCTTTAAGCAAGTTAAGAATAATCTTCCCCTTTTAGAAGCAATAAAATAAATCTCTACTCATGTGAAATTCGTCAAAGACATGTGTACTTTTAAAAGAAAATCTAAAGCTGACAAGTCTCCCAAGGGTTCTCGAAGTGAACAAGTGAGCTCTATCTTGAAATTTGACACTCCTCCTAAGTGCAAGATCCTAGTGTTCCTTCTATTTCTTGCTTTCTTAGTAATCATAAAATTGAGAGGTCGCTTTCTTGTTGGCTTTGTTGTATTGGACATAGGCCCTAGTCATGCCTTTAAGTAAATCCCTATTAATTTAGGACATCCCTTCCTGGCCACAGCCAATGCCACGATTAATTGTAGGTTGAAAGTGAATGTCCCAATCATGAATATGATGGTTAGGCTTAATATTTTTAAAGCTTCTTCTCAACCTGTGCTTGAAAGCAAATTTGAATACTTCTTTATTGATGTGGTTGATGAAATGCTTGAAGAGGTCTACCTACTATTCTAAGTAAAGATCCCTTAGAAACATGTCTTTCCTATAGGGATTTGGCATTATTTAACTTTGAAAGTACAGTAGATGAGTTGGATTTTACTCTTGACTCTACACCTCATTCTGAGTCTTCCTCTTGAATGTCTACTTATCAACCCATTCCACCTTTGACTAGCTCCTCTATGCACCTTGTATTGTCTCTCCACATAAAAGTGAGTTGAAACTTCACTCCTAACTCGCTCAGGTACGTATTTTTAGGCCCTAAAGAGACCCCACCTATCATCATCTCTTCTCTTTTATCATGTGACCAAGAGAAAGCATTGATTCATGCCTTGTCTAAACATGGGATGCTCTTGGTTGGTTAGCTTTCAATTTAAAAGGGATTAGTTCCACTATTTGCTTGCATAGAATTCACGTAGAGGACAATGCCAAACTTGCCAGGCAAATGCAACATAGAATGAACCCCCCATATGAAAGAAGTTGTCCAAAAAGAGGTAGTAAAGTTTTTAGATGCAGAGGTTACCTATCCCATTTCTGACAGCTAGTGGGTCAGTCTAGTTCAAGTGGCCCCCAAGAAATATGGCATAACTATGGTGAAAAATAATGATAGTGAACTAGTATCCTACTAGATAGGCTACAAGTTGGCAGGTGAGTATTGCTTGTAGAGAAACGAATTCTATCTTTATAAAGGACCATTTTCCCCTCCCCTCCATTGATCAGATTTCGAAAAAGTAGCTAAATAAAGTTCATATTGTTTCTTAGATGGATATTTTGATTACAACCAAATACCTATCACCAATTTTATGTGCCCTTCAAGTACATTTGCCTACAAGAGGATTCCCTGTGGGTTGCATAATGCACCTTCCACATTTTAAAGATTCATGGTGGCCATATTTTCTAATTATATTGATAAATTTATGGAGGTGTTTTTGGATGATTTTTTTAGTTTTTGGCTCTTCATGTGATCTCTAATTTTTCTATTCCTACGTATGTGAAGCAACTCAGATCTTTTCCTGGCCATGTTGGATTTTATAGGAGATTAAATAAGGATTTTAGCAAAGTAGCTTGACTGCTTACTATCCTCCTTTCTAAAGATACTCCTTTTGTGTTTGATAAGTCTTGTTTGGAGGCTTTTGAAAGGCTTCGACCTTTGTTGGTGTCAACCCCTATTGTACAATCTTTTTCTCTCCTTTTTGAGATTATGTGCAATGCATCTGATTTTACTGTTAGGACTATTTTGGACCAACATGTGAATAGAGTTTCTTATGTCATTTACTATGCTAGTAGAACTGCAATTGGCACTCAAACGAATTGTTCTACTTACTACTAGAAAAGGGTTGCTAGCTGTGGCTTTAGTACTGGATAAATTCCGTCCATAACTTCTATGTTGAAAAGTGATTGTATTTACTGACCATGCTGCATTGAGACATATTTTGGCTAAGAATGACACCAAACCTAGACTCATTAGGTGGATTTTGTTGCAATAGGAATTTGATGTTTAGATCAAAGATAAAAAGGGTTCTAAAAATTTGGTTGTAGACCACTTGCCTAGGATCATTACTGATTATGTTGATGACTTAGTTGGATTTTTTGACCATTTTTCTAATGAATAACTGTTTACTGTGTCATACTCCCCTCTCGCTTGGTTTGCTTATATTGTGAATTAGCTTGCCACTGAAAACATTTCTTCTCACCAGTCCAAACAAGAGAAAGATAGGGTCTTCTCATAAGTAAGACACTATTATTAGGAAGATCCCTACCATTTTAAGCATTATCCAGGCTAAGTGGTTTGTCGATGTGTCCCTAAGAGTGAAATTTATAGCATCCCGATCTTTTGTCACTCTTATGCTTATGATGGTCACTTTGGTAGGATAGCTGTTAAAGTCTTACAAAGTGGCTTCTTTTGGCCCATTTTTTTTAGTTATGCTCACCATTTTTGTCTTGCTTGTGATCGCTGCTAGCATACGATTGACCTATCCTGTCGCAATATGATGCCTCCTTTCCCCTAGTCTGATTATTGATACATTTAATGTGTGGAGCATTGATTTCATGGGTCCTTTTCTCCCATCTTTCGGCTTTCCACATATATATTGTTGTTGATTGTGTGTCAAAATGGGTGGAAGTTCTATCAACTAGGACCAATGATCACTAGGTTGTGGTCAAGTTTGTCAAAGAGTACATTTTTAGTCGACATGGGATCCCTAGAGCTCTTATTAATAATGGGGAAGTCATTTTTGTTATCGATCTTTTGAGGTTTTGCTTAAAAAATATCCTTACTCACAATAGTTACTCCTTAGCACCTTCAGACTTACAAGTTAAGGCATCTCAGTGTGAGATCAAGTCAATTCTTCAGAAGATGATTTGAGCCAATAGAAAGCCATTGGTCTTTGAGATTGAATGACGCTCTATGGGTCTTTTGGACTGCTTATAAGACTCCTATAAGGATGTCTCCATTTCAATTCCTTTTTGATAAGCCATGTCACTTGTTAGTCTAAGTTAGAACACAGCAGCTTTGGGATATTAAAGCTTTTAATTTTGAAATGAAACTAGTAGATTCTAGTCGTAGGCTTCAAATAAATGAATTAGATGAACTGCATTATAAAGGCTATGAAAATGTTAAGAGTTATAAAGCCAAAACCAAAGATTTTCTTGATAAAATGATTTCTCGTAAATTTTTTGAACCTAATCAAAAAGTTTGGCTTTTTAATTCTAAGCTTAAATTATTTCTTGACAAGTTAAGATCTAGATGGAATTGTCCTTTTATTATCCAACAAGTATTTCCTTTTGTGATGGTCTTAAATTTTGGATACCCAAGATACCATGTTCGTACTATCAATGCTCAATGTCTAAAACCTATTATGACTAATAAATTTGAGCCTCATTTGATAGAGTCCATCCAATTAGTACACCTAGTCTATTATGATTAGTAGATGGGACCTTGTTTGGCTGAAGATAGTAAATGTAGTGCTTATTAGGAGACAAACCATTCTTTTCAGGTGAGTTTAAGTCCTCTTATTTTATTTTGTTTCATTTTATTTTATTTCTTTCCATCTTGTCCAAGGTCCATTTGTGTCCTAGGTGTGGTATTTCACTTGGTTTTTGTTTTTTCGGTTGGTTAACGATGATTTCAAAGGTTCATTTGGAGATGGCTCCCTGGGCATGATTACTAGTGCATTCCTTATGCTAGCAGGTTGTATTGTTCTTCTCTCTTTCTCTTTATTATTGTTTTCTACATTGAGAACAATGTAAGGTTTAGGTGTGGGAGGAGGCAAATAAAAATTTTGAAATGATTGAAAACTTTTGATGGACTTGATGTTGGGAAGAAATTAGAAAATTGATTATGTATGTTTTACTGCTATTGTATTGATGTGGTTCATGTGACTTATGCCAATTTGAGAATGCTTTTTCTTTTAACTAGTTAATGGCTAGAATTTTTTTGTTGTGCCCTTGTTAACTCGTAGCTAATTTTGAGTTTCAAATGAACCTCATTTCCAATGCCATAATGATTATGCAATAAGTTTTGGGTTCCCCATTTGTCATTCTAATTGTTGAACGTGAGAAAGAAATAAATTGAATTAAATTAAGTTTTGATTCTAATGCTAATGTTTAGGCCTGGAAAATGGGTCATTCAGGTTGTGTACGGGTTGGGTCTTAGTTCGGTTCGGGTCACTTTCGGATCAACTATATTCGGGTTGGGTTCAGATTCGGATTCGATTTGGGTGAAGTTCGGGTTTGGATCACTTTCAGGTTAATCATATTCGGGACGGGTTCGGTTCAATTCCGGTGAAGTTCGGGTTCGGGTTACTTGTAGGTACCATGTTCACGTTAGTACGGATTCAGTTCGGGCTCAATTCGGGTCAGGTCTATTTCGGGTCGCGTATAGTAGCCCAGTTTAGATCCGGTATGGGTCAAGTGTAATTTGAGTCGGGCAGGATTCAATTCAATGTTTGGATCAATATTAGATCAGGTGTAAATTGAATCGAGCATAAATCAAATTTGGTTAATTTCAAATCATTGTATGTTTTTAATGTAACCATCTTTAATTCTTTACTCTTAACTTGTATTTAAATGATAAAACCGTTTAATTAGACAAACTCATTTGTTTTAGATTTCTATTTTAATTCATACGTCAACGATTAATTGATTTTATATATATATATATATCTATCTATCTATCTATCTATCTATCTATCTATATATATATAATTAATAGAAAATTATATGGGGTTAGTTCTAAATTTACTGAGAAAGTTAGCAAATTACAAAGACAATTATACAACTCATCCATAACCCTATATCAAATGCGTCGTGCAATTATCCAAAAGATTATGTGTCATTAAGTCAAGTTTTAATCACCTCAATTAAGTCCATGCAATGACAAAATAAGTCGGTCAACCTAATGCAAATCATTTATCAATGGCCTCATTTGTGAGTCCCGAAACCAAAATATACCTTGAAAATGAAAAAAAAGAAAGAAAATAACGAAATTTTTATTTAGACCCCAATGTTGGTTTATAAGTTCACGTTTGTCATATTTGGAGTTGGTAAATAGAAACAGGTTGGTTCATGTTGACATTTTTAGTAATCCAATCAATGTTCTTTGATAGCTTGTTAAGCGATTATACATCAAAATTCAAAGATTTGTTTTTGTGAAATTAAGAACTTAATCTGCATTTGCTCAACGAGTTAAAACTAAAAGGCAGTGGCAATAGATGAGTATGTGTCAATTAGCATTACATTTATGTGATTATGAATGCTCGTTATCAAACTCAAGATATGGAATTTAATTGTGCAAAATTCAAATAAGTCACATTATTATAAGATCATATGCAACGATACATTCTTGAATATGATTTTGCAGAATTGAGCATGTTATAAAAATAATTTAGAATCGCAAATCAGTAGTATAAAATTTTTGACAGTAGTTACAAAATGATATTATAAATTTATAATCATAGCGTGCATTGCATTAAGCCACTAAGTGGATCAAATAGTAAAATAAAATTGCTACATCATAATAAGTTTAATAAATTATTAATTATACTTATCTTTTCTTAATTTCTATTGTGACAAAACATTTTTCTCATATATTTTTACTGCATATCTATCAAATTAAAAACTTAAAACTATCAACTATTTTATTTTTTCTGATAAGTTTCTAATTGATTTCATTTGTAAAAATTCCCTCTTAAGTTATTTTTCTTTTCCCACCTAAACTCAACTAATTAAGTTTGAAAAATTCCAAATTCCCCCCAAAAGAGAAAAGACTAAAACCCACAAAAAAACTACTACTTATTCGGTGAAATTGAGTCGGGTAACAATTGGATCGGTTTTAAATCGGATATGGTTCGGTTCGGTTTCGGGTCTTCCATTTTCAGTTCACTTCGGGTCAGGTCATTACGGATCGGATTTGAATTGGGTCAAGTCATTTCGGATGTGGGTCGTTTTGGGTCATGCTACAATTCGGGTTTCGTTTGGTTCTAGATAGGTTTACTTCTGGTGTTCGGGTCCAAATCGGTTCATCCCATTTCGAGTGTTGGTTCGGCTGTAGATCCGAGTCGTTCAATTCGGGTTTCAGGTCTTGGGTCAGTTTTGCTAGGTCTGCTAATGTTCAGGTTGTTTATTTATTCATATCTTTAATTGCCTGAATATGTACTTACTATTTCTTTGGGTATCATCTTTATCAATACTTTTATACACCCAGAAGAACAAACACAAGGAATAATACATTGGTTTGGTGTTGGGGACTTGATTTTAAAGATACTCCTGTGATTTTTGTTATGTTGGTGAAGTCTTGCGCTTACAATTCATTCATGCTTGACATCCAGTGCTTACTTTGCTTTAATATTGGCATATTAACTTGCTTAAATTGGAAAAGTTTGAGAAGAGGTTTGTGGGTTGGTAGTGAGTCGATCTATATGATTTACAGCGAATATGCATAGTTAAATTCATGATTTTGCACGTTAGTCTTATTTTACTCCCATATTTTTGTGTATAATTTTACTCCCATTTACCTATTCTTAAAGTCTTTGAGATGTATTTTAACTAAAAATAATGCGTATTTTATATGATTTTCAGGGACGAAAGAATGTTTGAATTTGAGTGCAAAACCAGGTAACCAAAGTTTGATTCGCATGTGACGTGCATGAGCCCGATAAAAATTCAATTGAGCTATATGCATACTAGCCCAATGCATTGTTGTATCCACAAAATCAAATGCCAATTTGACCATTGCTCACGTGGGTTTAATCAATGTTCAAGCTCGGCCCAATGAATTTTTGTGAACACAGGCGCCTAACCCAACATGTCAATAGTGCCCACCATCTCCTTGTTCTTTCGAATAGCCCATGGCCTGCTCCCTATACGCATTTCAAGTACTAGTAGCCCAGTAGTCTAGTGCCATCCCCAGCATGCTCTTAATCACAAATGGACCTATTCTTTGTGACCAACCCTGTTTGGTCCAGGTCAGCATCCCTCACTTAAACTCTCAGCACTCATGTCTCCCTAGAGTCAGTACTTAGGACACATTTTCTCTCCTAAGATGTATTCCTAGCATTGTCAGTGAAGTCAATAGCTCACACACCTCATACCCATTCCACATTCTCTATCCAATCATGCAGATCCCCCATATGACTTTGTTCTCCCCGGCCAAAAGTGGATGTGAGTGAACCATTTGGCCCAATCATTTTATCCATCACAAAATTCTTAACTGAAATTTTGGGACAAAAATAGTTAATTCCATAAAACATGGCGAATATGGGGGTTGGAGTCACAATAATAAGGACCAAATGCAACTGCTTTAATAATCTAATTCTTCATTCCATTCTTCCACTCTTTTCATTTGTCATTAGTTAAAAGAGTCCATCACTAGGCAAAATCAATTAGATTAAGTGAATTAGAAGAAAATAAGCTTTTTTTGTTATTTTTCTCTTCTCTTTCAGCTAATTTGTGAGTGTAATTAAAAAGTTTAGTCTTTGATTGTGCTAATCTTTTGTAACAAAACATGAAAGCTTGGTTATAGGAATTGAAACATACCATTGATTGAAATATAGGTAATCTACATTTTAATGGTATTTCCTCTATCTACGATCAGCTAGGTTATTTATCTACAATCGAGGTGGATCCTTGACTTATTTTATTGATTTCACTAATTTCTTCTTGGGTCAATATTACCATCTCTTATTATTGCATAATTTTGTGTTATTTAATCACTTTTAATTTATTATGTGAATTATTATGGTTGTTCATACATTTGTTTTACAATTGATTAATTTGCTATCTCATTTATTTATATTAGACCTTGTTGGTTAATATAATAATTATGCAATTGTACTTAAACTTTTGGTTGTTAATTAATGGAACAAGAATAGGAATTAGATGATTTATGCCTAACTTGAGTAATTTATGCTAACTGCTAGTTGAGTTTATTTATTAATGGCTATAAGCCATGTTTATAACCTATTGGCTTTAAGCTTCTAGCTTAACAGCTTTAAAAATACCAAATAAACCCTAGTTTAATTTAGTGGTTCGATATTAATAGTTCTTGGTGAAGTTGAAGTCCTAGAATTTCTCTAAATTGATCTCCCCTTGCTTATTAAGTAACATTTATTTCTCTCTTATTTTCGTTTATTATTATTGTTGTTGTTGTTGCTGTTGTTGTTGCTATTGCTGTTGTTGTTGTTGTTATTGTTTCCTCATCTGAATTTTATTCTGCTAACTAGTTTAGAAAAGTAAATTCAAAATTACTTTTGTTCACCGCAGGACATGACCCTAGAATGCTTGGTTTGGTACAATCATGTTGTGCACTTACAAGTAAGTCAGGTTTTATTGAAACTACTAAAATCTACACTAAATATCACAGAGCAAACCATTAAGATTGATATCTTTTCCGTAGTAGTGTAATTGTATAATTTTAACTTGGATACTTCCAACATGGATATAGATGTATTTTTTATCCTTGTTATACTTAAGGATATTTTTTCAATTGAAGAGATTTGCTTCTCTTATATCAAATTTACAACCTTTTATCTCTAAATCCCTTCCCAACATTTCACATACATACTTTTTATTTAGTTGACAGATGAATTTTTTTATAAATCATATCTTTATGTATTATCTGAAGGATGCAATTGCCTTTCACTTCTTCATTCTCAATATCTACTATAAATTTTTCTATTTGAAGGTTTCCAAGACTACTTGAGCTACTTTCCATAACATGAGTTTCTTCATAATTACTTTCTTCATATTTATCTTCCTAAACTTTTAATAAGCTTATTATTCTTCTTATTTTTGCATCCATTTGCATAATATTCTACTTCTCTACATGCCTAATATTTACAACTTTTTTTCTCTGAAGATAATATGTTCTGAAAAAAAATCATCATTTTTTGGTTCTTGAGTTGTAGTAATGCTTTCTATTGTATCTTTCTCGTCTTAGTTTGCTAAAGATCTTTTTCTTGTAAAATCTTCTGTCCCCTTTCTTTTCAGGGTCACTTTCTTATTGATGGGGAGTATCCCAACAAGTCAGAAATTATTTCTTCATTTTCTTTTGTTGTTGGATATCAAGACATTTATCATTAACCTATTTTCTTAAATAGGAAACTCTTTTATTGAGCATATCAATGACATTTGCTTTTTTGAGCCATATAATGTATTTGGTCATTGATTATGAAATTTTGTGAAATAAGGTAATTTATCATAAAATAAAATTGGTTTCCTTATGCCAAGTTTGGAAGAGTATAGACTACATTTAGCAATATACTTTTCTAGAACACTATGTTATTATTCTTTCTTCGACATTCTCTAGTTTTTTCTTTAGAAGTAAGTTTAGCTATGATAAATTCAATTTTGATTTCCTTACATAATTTCTTGGACATAGCAGCTGGCATTTTCATCATTCTGAATACATTCTTGCCTTTCACGTCAGCCAGCTATATTGCTAGAAAAGCTATTTTTGATCTAATTTAGGAAATTTTCAGCAGTCCATGTAGTGTTTAGATTTAGAACACTGTTCATTTCTCTCTTCCAATGTTTAAATATTTCTTGTTCATTATGAGCTCCACCAATATTTAGGATATAACTAATCTGACTAATTGGGATAAAACTAATTTCTTCCAAGGATGTAGTCTTCTTTGGGATGAATCCAAAGAAAAATTTGGTCATTTGTCACATTATAACGAATTTACATCTCATGAAATGAGTATTTCTTCCAGATGATTCACCAAACTCTTCGAATTTTGGGATTATGCTATCAACTAAATCGTCAATACTGATTTCTTCACCAAATTCATTAATTTCGCTTTTGCCACCATTTTTTAATATTTTTTTATCCATTTTGTTCTAACTTCTTCTAAAGAAATAGCATGTAGATCCTCCAGTCTAATTAGATTCATTTGTTGATATATTTCTTCTTCTTACTAGATATCATTAGTTTCTTCATTATCATTAGTTACCATATCTTGTTTATCTACTATGAATCTCATAACTTCATTCAACTTCTTTGGATTTTGCTCTTTAACAAACAAAGTGTCTAGTTTCTCTAGATTGTACTGCTTATATTCTATATGCTTTTTCCTGTAATTGCCCTTTTTTATGCAATGATTCTTCAGAAGATTTTTTTTTTCTTCTTTTTTATTTTGACATCTTGCAAATGAAATGGATTTTTGTTTTTTGAGATTTGAAAGGCCATTTATGTTGAAAGAAAGTACTTCCAGCTAGATTCGAATTACAACTATGTCTAACTTTGTTAATTAATGAAATATAAACTAATGATAATTGTTTATTCACCTCCTTAACTTTAGTCTTAATCATTGTCAATTCTGTTTCGGTTTCTAAAACTACCTTAGTAATATAGCTTGATTGAGATGCTACAGACATCGATCACTCAAAGTGTGCATAATATGAAAATAATTCGAAGTGGGACAAGTGGAAAAAAATGAAAGCATTAAATATAATTAATAAGCTTAATTAATTACTCTCTATGAGCAGACATTTGCGTAGAGGTAAAGCTGCCTACATTTAGATATCTCAAGACCCCATGAAAGCGGAACCTATACTTGGAGTTGTTGTTGTTGTTATTTTTATCATAAATTAACGTAATTATCTTAATT
>NCQV01078807.1:0-17781 GCA_002740545.1 Lophocereus schottii | reverse complement strand
ATATTTAAAATAAATAGGAGTTTGGTGAGCCACTCCACACCATAAACACTAATTTCAGCATATTTCAACTACAAATATACTAAAGTTTGCAAAATCTGAGCCACTATACACCATGTTTCAAATTATTTTCAGCATGATCTCATTACTTTCAATAGTTTTTTAGCAAAATTTGAGGCACTTCACACAAAAAATTCATCCAACAAAAATTCAAAAAATGAACTGTTGCAGCAATACAGCTATGGCGCATCACAAAAAATAAAAAAAATTGAGAGGCTAATTTGAGATCTATAATCATAAATTGAAGCCCATGAACACCAATTCCACATCTAAAACAATAATCCATGGCTAGTTCATGATTGAAGCCCCCCCAAAAAAAAAACATAGCAGATTTGTGCCTTACTTGCTGTTCCAGTGACAAGAAGGCGGCGTGCTTGGAGGTCAACGGCAGAAGGGGAGAGTCAATGACAATCTGGTGGCAGAGGGCGACAGCTGATGGTGAGTGGTGGAGCAGCGTTGTCTAGTGTTTGTGTGGAGATGAGAGGGGAACGAAAATAGAAAGGAGAAAGCGAGGAGGCGGCCAACGACGGCATGCCAGTCGCGGAGGGCGCCGGCCGACGATGAATAGTGGTGGAAGGCGCCGGCTGACGGTGAGTGATGCCGCAACAATATCTAGGGTTTGTGTGGAGATGAGGAGGAACGAAAATGGGAAGGAGAAGTGGAGTACACACATGTGTTCAAGGAATTTTTACCTAGGAATTAATTTTCTTTTTTTTTGGTTAAAATAAAACTGATTCCTGGTGGCTTGGGAACTTGATACCTCACATAAATGGGAGGGTTCAAGTTCTTGAGAATTGGAGTGGAACTTAAAACCTGGGGTTATCAAGTTCATTTCCTTTAAAACACTCATCAAATAATAAGAAAAGAAACTTGAACCTTCGGGTTTCAAGTTCCATTCCGGTTTCCCTCACCAAACAGGACCTCATAGTGGTGACGTGCTGACGTGGAAAACTCGCTCACCATCCCCTTATTCTCAACGTACAAGTTGTAGTATTATGGTTTTCGGACTATTCAATAAAGAAGTCTTCACAACTATAATTATCTTTTTAAAATTCTTTAAACTGGGTCCCCATGTCTACCTTTTGGCGAATAATCAAATTTTTAATTTTGGATCAATAGTATAAGTATCAATTTTAATAGGTTGCTAAATTCGAATTTATCGATTACAAAAGAGTTGAACAATATTTTTAATGGGGTTCATAATTTGAGCTAACCTTATTTGTTTAATTGCTAGAATTTGAAATAATTCAAAATTATGTTTTTACGTGCTCTACATCTCAAATTGTTTAGAAAAGAGTGACCTCTCTCTCTCTTTTATATTGGGCTTATTTTTAGAATCGAACTAAATATCCCTAATTTTTTTTAACCGAACTAAATATCCCTAATTTTTTTTTAACGGTACATTATTGTATCACAAATAACCTAATAAAAATTTTGTTTAAATACTTTAGTACAAGAAATAACTCTCATTTGGCAGGAGCAACTTTTCACATGTAATAGGATTTTTATTTTTGTTTTTTGAAATCATGTAAGATATTTGCTTATTTTTGAATAACAGCACTATGTGATATTTTTAGGCATCTTTTTTTGACGATGAGATGTATTTAATGATACTTATTTTTGAAACATACTGAAACATGCTGAATGATTGAAGAAGTTATAACTATATTTTTTAATAAGTATTTAACAGTACTGAATTATGCTAAATGATGTTGAATTGTACTAAAAGTTACTGAGTGATAATGATCTGATAAGTCCTAATGATAAGTTGAAAAGAAATATTCTTATTATAGCGAGTTATGATTTGGTCTATAAACTAGTCTCACATCAGATGATGGAGTGACAATTTTAAATCTATTTGTTTGAAATGATTTAGGCTCTGTTCTATTTTATATTTTTTAGGATTTAGTTAAGAGCTTACATCTCTTTAAAGATTTCTACATTTCCTTACAACTCCTTATATTCTTAAAATAATCCTTACATTTTCTTATATTTTCTTACATCTCCTTACATCTTCCTATATCTTCTTACATCTTCTTACATCTCATATAGATTTTCTACAATATTCAACGACTCCGTGCATCTATTCTTATAACTCCTTAGAGCTCCTTATTTCTCCTTACAGCTTCTTATATTTCCTTACAATTCCTTACACCTTTTTGCAGCTCTTTATATCTTCTTACAATTTCTTACAGATCCTCACATCTATTAGCTATATCTAAATGCGAAATAGAATAGGCTCTTAGTCTTTCATTTTTTGAATTGCAAATGGATGAACAAATAGGAATTTTTTTCCCCCCCATTTTCAGTTGGAAATTTCCAGGTAGGTTGCCCCGTTCTGTACCTATCTGTTATTCTCGTTATCATCACCATTTTCAATTGTACAGCAGGCATATTCGTTTATAGCGATTGTCCGTATTTAGCAGGCATATTTACCATCACTTTCCCATAGCCTGACCACCACGTAAACCTAATTTTTTTTTTTAGAAAAAAAAAAACCAACTCCACGGCTATGGTGGTCGTACTGAAGCGATTTTGCCCAGCCCAAAATCGTCCCCGCTTTGTTTTCTCTCTCGTCTCGCCCCATTCTCTCTCCTCTTCCAGCGCTCAATTTGCTTGAAATTTGGCTAAGTGCTTGCCCGGAAAAATAAATCTCGCCGGCTGATGATCCCATTCTCTCTCCACTAGGGTTTGGATGGTTTCAAAAGGTGAGAGAAAGATGGATGAATGATCGTCCCATCATGCGTGAAAGTTTCCGAGACATTCGCCTGGGCAGGAGAGTCCAGCGGTGTAGTCGTTGGATCAAGGAGAGCCACCGTCATGCCACTGGCATGGGTCGGATCACCGGAGTGCTGGATTTCGCAGGGTGAGAAAAGGGGCCCGGCCTGTGTAATTCAAAAATTGAACTTAAATAAATTGAACGCATAAACATTGTTTTTAGAAAATTTACGAATTAATAAATTCAAAAATACATATTATTTTATTACAGATTACTATTGTCCATACCGGTGTGTTGTATGCGCACCCATGGAAATTCTCATAGGTTTTTACCAATAGTAATTGGTGCATTTATTTCATTATCATGTAATGTATTATTTTTGATAATATTGGGAGTGATAATAGTAACACAATAAGATGAATTATCATAATTGAACATTGTTTCTTTTTTTTTATAGGAAATAAAATCTTTCCAAATGTAATTAACTTTATAAAATCTTTTTTCTGGAAAGAAAATCGTGCATATGTGTTTTACTAACTTGTATTTAGAAATAACAGAAACTATAATTATCCTGAAAATTTTGTGGAAGTGACAAAAATTAGAGGGTTTTGTTTCTTGTGGGTGTGTATATATATATATATATATATATATATATATATATATATATATGTATGCTAATCTATCATTTTAAAACCAAAAATAAAAAATGACTCAACCACCTGCTGCGTATACTTCCAGGATAGCCATGCCACGTAACCATCAGAGTTGCACCCAGTGATGATGCAAGTAAAATAAATAAACCTAAGATTAGGAGCAATACATCCAATTGTTTAGGTCGGATTAATGGCGTCAATATCACAAACCTTGGATTAATCGGGTCCAATGACCCTTAATCATTCTATGTCTATATTTACTCATCTCATTGCTTGATTGAACGATATAGATAGTTAGCGCTAGTGACAATTCATCTTATTTGAATGCTCAAATTTGTTTGCCCCAAAACGTGTATGATCATGACAATTAGTTATGTCCGAATTGAAAATCAAATTGAGTATAGGTTCTATAACCTAAGGTCGTGTTTTTTGAATGGTGTGATCTACTCAGGCTTGGATAACAGGGTTAGAAATAGAAATTCCGACAATCAAGTTGTGACAAAGTTTCGGTCCAAAATCGTATAATTTTAAATTAATAGTTTGAACAACCGTGTTTAGACATCCAAACTTAGGTCTACGTACATTTGACCATAAACATAATTTTGGTTAGTAATTTCAAAAGTCCAGATCTCAAAATTTGGATATTCATCATTCGGCTTCAAACATCAGATAATTGAATTCCAATTCGGATTTGGATCTAGTCAATATGTTCGAATCAGTAAGTTGGTGTGAAATTCTTGATCAAATACGTGATTTATTCGAACCATGTTCACCTAAACTCAACTTTTTATTGATGCTATTGATAGTCTTATGTCTATGTGCTAACATTAATAACCTACAAAACATACCATGATCATATTGCAACCACATAGTACATACACATCTTAAAATGTAATTAACCTATTAGAATTGATATCCTCAGTGTTCACTCATTAGTTTAAAATTTTGATTGAATTGGTTCTTCCATATAAAATCAAAGCCCTTTTTACCAGTGAAATGTCTTAACTTTGAGTCTTTCAAGCATCCATACTGGATTATTACACGAGAAAAGAAGTGACTTTTGTAGCATTCACACTTCACACTTACAAGAGTGAGCATGTTGGATTACTGCTCGTTTAGAACCTTCAAATATAATATTAGTTTAAACTTTTCATCAATTAAGTTCATTAATTCATATATAGCAAGCCTAACAGTCATAAATAGGAAAAAAAAAATTTCTACCGATTTCATAGTAAATGTTGAACTTACATATGTTGCAAATTCATTATTTTATCGTAGAATCATCGCAAAAAGATCTGCCTAAAATGCTAAATGTTTGATGTCCTTTATGCTGAGTTGCTGATAAGCTTCTCAATTGAATATGTTTAATTGGCATGTCACAGCTATTTGATTGTTTGCTGATTTGTATTGTCGCTTGTTTGTTTTTGGTTCTTGGCCTTTCTTTGTGTTAGACTCTGCCAATATAATCGATAATAAATCTCCTTTCGGATTTTATGGTTGTTAATGGACCTTGGTTCCCGTTGGGCCTTTGGCCTGATAGTTGTACTTCAATTTGCCTTCTAATCTATGATTAGATTAGCCTAGCATAGATCCAAATTGTTGGGATATCATGAATAAGTTTAAGTCTCACATCGAAAATTTGAAGAGAAAGATTATGATATATAATTCAAATTGGCTATTCCTATCACTAATTGGTTTAGAATGAAATATGGTTTGGACATATTGTCATGGGCTTTGGTTGAAGTGAGTTCTCTCTTAAATCTCCCTAAGACGTTCTATTAGAGTCAGTGGTGTGTTCACCTAGGAGAAAGGTGCATAATGGTGAACCCCATGGACTAGCTTTGTGAAGTGACACACAAATGTTGATCGAGTATGAACATTTGCTGCCGACGCTTATCGATGGCATGCATAGTTGGCACTTGTGGATAATTTTATTTTTTTAAAAAGATATTTCAATTTTTCTTGGATGACAAAGCTTAAAACATTGATTGCATTCATTATGGAGTTTCAATAGTTGTCAATTATTCAAATGCTGCTCGTAATAATTGATAAGTGTTTTTAATAAGAAAGTTACGTAGAATTGTGAATTTCCTTTACAAAGGTTACATCATAGAAGATTTATTATGGTTTCGGGTCCATCCTATAGTGTGGTCCACACTCATGTCACATTAAGTTGTTGACAGTAACAATAAACATCTACTAGGAATAGCGAAGAGCTTTTTGAAAATTTTTAATAGTTTAACATTTGCTTTTTTCCTGATAATTAATTGCCAAGAGGCAAAGAAGTCAATACAAATTATGACAAAAGCGCAAATTTTAAGAGCACATAACCGAAAGACCACCTAGAAAAACAAGAACAAAATTGAACCCCTTCGTGCGAGTGCGGGTTAGATCAAAGGACATTAGTTTTCAGGCACCAGTATTGCACCTCTTCATGGACATGTCAAACATTATACTGTTCTGAAAATACCACACCTCAATGGAACTGCCATGGCTAAGAAAAAGTACGCCACCTGTTTGTAGTATAACATTTTGGTGTTTGATTTGCCCCTCTTCAATGTTATAATTACATCTTTGAAAGTACATTATTGTTATTGTTGCTAAATAATTGATGAAGATTTGCTTGTTTTATCAATGAACATTTGTAAAGTTTAGCTATTAACAATACTTTGAGATGACATTCATTATGTATAACAATGAGCATTTTGCGAATCTTTAATACTTTAGCACTTAGTGTTCGGTTCGCCCATTTTTGAGGTTACCGTTACACTTCCAAAATTGTTTTAGGATGAACACTTATTAGGCCTAGCAACAAACATTTTGGGAATTTTTTGTGTCGTCAAAATGAATATTATAGGATGGTAATTACGAGCAAGATAAATTCTCAAAGTACTAGCATTTATCTTTCAACTATTTCTCATTTAGTTATCCTCATTCATTTGAAATGATGTCTTATACATTTTTCATGCCGTAGTTTCAATGAATTAAATCATCATTTATTTTGAAAAGTGAATTATGTAGTTTTAGTAGGATAAAAATAATTGGTCATTATGGCACAAGATTCCAGTTGGACTTCCAAAGTTGGCACGTCCACACTAAGATAGAAATGACTAAATTGTCTTTTTTTTAATCTCTATCTTTAAACATCAATTTAACTGAAGTCTAGTTACTATTTGTTGAAGTATGGCCGAAAAATATCAGCAACCTTTGACCGATTGGGCTAACACTAGTCAAAGGAAGGAACAAAAAAGAAGGAAGAGGACTTCAGCTTGGTTTAGTGGATGCATGACCCATTTTGATCAAGGCCCAGTGGCGACCTGTTCCCAGCTCTCCTTGACCCCTGATGACGGAGCTAGCGCTTGGGCTTCCTTTACCAGATGTTGCCTAAGACCAACAGCTTCCTCTCCTAGCACAAAGCAATGAGTCCGAGCTTGCATTCAGCATGCTTTAACTTGCATTAACGAATTTGGTTTTTGTCCAGATGGGTCCACAGGACCACTGTGGCTAGACCCACGGTTCGTGGCAATCTAGTGAATTTTGGGTTGATTTTTCTTATTTGTTTTTTGAGGTTTATTACAAGGCTTAACATAGATTAATGTAGATTAATCGCTAAAGCTACTAGTGAGCTTCTATATATCAGGGCTTCATCTCCATGAAGCTTCATCATCCCATCATCAAGCTTGATCATCCTCATCTTCAAGAATCTTCATCACCATTATTCTTCCGTGCCAAAAATTATTCACTATTTTTCTAAATTTGTAAGGGTATTTTGAGTGAATTTGTAATCACTTACTAGATATCTTACTCTAGCACATTGCTTTGAGATCAAATTTGTACACTCCAATCTCATAATGAATTTTCTGATCATCACTGTCTGTGGTTTTTCTCGATTTGGTTTTTCAACATAAATTTTGGTGTTGTGGTGTTGATTTTATCTTCTTGCTTATTATCTTATTTCGTGATATTTTCTGTTGCATACAATTTCATCTTCTTTGATCCTAACAAGTGGTATCAGAGTCTAGGATCAAGGATGATAGCCATCATGAAATTCAATATTCTCAAATTTGATGACCAACTTTAACATTTGGAAAGTCCAAATGATGATTGTCCTTACACAGAATGACTTGACAAAAGTTCTTGGTGGCAAAGCCAAGAAGCCTCAGTCCATTATGGATGAGCAATGGGAGGATTATGGCGAGAAGGTGCTCTCTACCATTCAATTATGCTTAGCGCCTCATTTCCTTCGTGAGGTCCTTGACAAGACTACCACAAGTCTTTGGCTCGCAGTGGAGGCGTTGTATATATCGAAAAGTCTGGCCAACAAAATTCATCTCAAAGAATATTTGTATGTGTTCTCTATGGCAGAAGGTACTCTTATTAAAAATTATCTTGATGATTTTAATTCCATTCCTATTGATTTGAAAAGCATGGATGTCAAAATAGAGGATGAGGACAAAAATATTTTACTGGTAGTCTCATTACCCTTTTCCTATAAATTTTAAGGAACTCTTGTTATATAGTAACAATGAGACATTGTCTTTGAGGACGTAAAATGCTAGTTTATTGTCGAATGAAAAATTTGACCTTGAATTACATTCCAATGACAAAAGTGAGGGTTTGAATGTGATAGGTAGACCCTTTGGAAAAGAGGGCACCACTAGGAGAAACTTCTGTTCAAAGTCTAGGGGGCCTAAATCCAACAAATTGTGCAAGTATTGTAGGAAGTAAGGACACTTAGTTGATGAGTGTTATAGCTTCAAAAATAAAAAGAAGAAAGAGGAGAAGAACAAACAACCTCAAAGATCTGTTGAATTTTCCATTGTTAATTCGGAGTTAGATGGTGAGGTATTGTATGTGACCACCTCCAACAATAGATGTACTATTGAATGGATCTTAGATTCCGGTGTCGTGCTTATGGGGAATGATGCTCAATATAATGTTATTGGTATTGACACTGTTCAAATAAAAGCCCATGATGGTATTGTGCGGACCTTGACAAATGTTCATCACATTCCATATTTAAAAGTGCAATCTCATTTCACTTGGTATTCTTGAGTCTAATGATTTCAAGTTTTTAGCTGAGGGTGGAGTATTAAAAGTCTCCAAAGGTCTGCTTGCTCTCATGAAAAGTGTTAGATGAAGTAGTCTCTACATCCTACAAGGCTCTAGAGTAACAGATTCTACCACTATCACCACCTCCTCATCCAATGTCGATCTCACTCAAATGTGGCATGCTCGTTTGGGCCACATGAGTGAGAAACACACAACAATCCTAAGTAGGAGAGGTCTCCTTAGTAGCGAAGGTATGGGTAAACTTGACTTTTGTGACCATTGTGTCTTTGGCATGCAAAAGAGAGTCACTTTTTTTTATTACAAAACATCGTACCAAGAGTATCCTAAATTATATTTGTTCAGATTTGTAGGGTCCCTCTATAGTTGCTTCTTTTGAAGGAAAATACTAAATACTGACTTTTGTGGATGATTATTCTCATAAAGTCTGGGTTTATTTGTAGCATTTCTTATGTTTAGAAAATTCAAGGCCCTTGTTGAGAACTACATTGGGAGAAAAATGAAAATGCTTAGGATGAATAATGGTCTAGAGTTTCTGAATAAGATTTTAATGAATTCTATGCTGTTTAAGGCATTGCTAGACACAAGACTCTAGTTGGGAAGCGTCAACAAAACGTTGTCCCTTTTTAGAGAGAGCTTGTTGTATGCTCTACAATGCTAATTTATGACACCATTGTGATTTTTAGGTCAAGGCTGTTTCAACGGCTTGTTATTTTGTGAATCGTTCTCTACATTCCTCTATTGGCTTCAAAATCCCAGAAAAAGTTTGGTCGGATGATCCTATTGACTATTCTATTTTGGGTATATTTAAATGTCCTATATATGCTCATGTCAATGATGGCAAGCTAACTCCTAGAGCTATTAAGTGCATGTTTCTTGGTTATGCATCCGAATCCAAAGGATACCATATATAGTGCCCTGGTTCTAAGAAATTCATTCAAAGTCGGGATTTTACATTTAATGAGTTTGTTATGTTTTCTCCTAGGAAAGAGTTTACTGTTTTTTTTTTTTTTTAACTAATGCAGGTGATCAACATAATGCTAGTGACAAGGTGGAGTTAGAGGTTTCAGCTCAAGGTAGAGGTACTACATCCATATTACATCATTTTGTCGATGAGGTCCATCTTGATGAGTCAAATCCAAGCACCTCAAGTCCCGATGAGCCTCAAGTGGAAGATGAATATTCTATTGCTCGTGAAAGGCAAAGAAAAACCATTAGAAAGCCCGCTCGTTATACCGCTGATGATGAGAGTGGGTTGATTGCAAATGCACTTACCATTGCACAAGAGATTCCCAAATGTATTGAACCTTCAACCCATTCAAAGTCTATCTCTTGTCCTAACTCATCAAAGTAGCTTATGGTAACACATGAAGAAATTGAGAGTCTGCACAAAAATGGGACTTGGGAGTTATATGAACTTCCTAAAGGTCGTCGTACCTTGACTGCAAAATGGATCTACAAGTGCAAAGAAGGCATCCCTGGGATTAAAGATGTAAGGTGGAAACCACGTTTGGTTGTTCGTGGTTACAACCAAAAGGAATGTATTGACTTTAATGAAGTACTCTCTCCTGTTGTTTGTCATACTTGCATTAGAGTGCTACAGTTGCTTTATTTAACTTGGAATTGGAGCAAGTGGATGTTCCTCCATGGCTAGTTGGAGGAAGAGGTCTATGTGAAGCAACCCGAGGGATTTGTGGTTCCTGTTAAGGAGAATCTTGTGTGTCGCTCAAAGAAGTCATTTATGGCCTTAAACAAGCTCTGCGGCAATGGTATAAAAGGTTTGATGCTTTTATGATTAGACAAGGTCACGATGTCATTATGATAATTGTATTTATTTTCAGCCATCTAAAGGTTCCTTCGTTTAATTCTATTATATGTTAATGACATGCACATTGTTTCTATGGACAAGTCCTTGATCAACAACTTGAAATCTCAATTTATGGATGAGTTTGAAATAAGGACTTTGGTGCAGCTAAGAAGATTCTTAGTATGGAGATACATAGGGATCGTAAGACTGTAAGCATTAACTATCTGAAAAGAAATATCTTGAAAAAGTACTTGATAGATTTAATATGAACAATTGTAAGTCGATCTCTATTCCCTTCACTGCTTATTTCAAGTTGTCATTTAATTCTTATCCTAAAACTAAGGAGGACCTCAAGAAGATGTCTCATTCTAGTGTAATTGGTTGTCTTATGTATGCTATGGTGTGCACTAGATCTGATTTATCCTATGTGATTGGTGTTGTGAGTCACTTTATGCATAATCCTGGTAAGGATCATTGGGATGCTGTGAAATAGATTCTTCGTCATGTGAAGGATTCTCTTAATAAGTGCTAAGTATTTGTTAAGTCCAAGTCTACAACTCTTGATGCTATTAGATATGTTGATTCTAATTATGGTGGTGATCTTGAGGCGTTCTATTTCTGGTTACATCTTTACTCTATGTGCGTGTGCTATATCTTGGAAAGTATTCTTATAATCTATTACAACTTTATCTACTATTGAAGCAAAGTATGTAGCTGTAACTGAAGTTGTCAAAGAAGTTATATGGTTTCAAGGTCTTCTTATTGAGCTTGGTATTGCACAAGGAACTACTATTGTATTTTCAGATAGCCAAAGTGCAATTTATCTTACCAAGAATGATGCGTATCATTCTAAGACCAAGCATATCAGTGTCAAATACCATTTTATTTGAGATATTATAGCTGCAAGGGAAATTATTGTGAAGAAAATTCATAAATCTGATAATCCCGCAGATATACTTACCAAACTACTTCATATTACTAAGTTTACGCATTGCTTGGACTTCGTCAGCATTCACAATTGGGCTCCACCATATGGGCCTCCACCCTTCGCGCTTTGTGCCGATATCGGTTATTAAACATTTTTGGTCCAAGGTGTAGATTGTTGAGGTATGGCCCAAAAATGTTAGCCACCTTTGGTTGATTAGGCTAAGACTAGATACAGGAAGGAAGAAAAAACCGGAAGAGGACGTTAGCTTGGTTTAGTGGATGCACGGCCCATGTTGANNAAGGCCTAGCAGCAGCTTGTTCCTAGCTCTCCATGACGCGCGTTGACAAAGCTAGCACTTGGGCTTCTCTCACCAAATGTGGCCCAACACTAGCAGTAACTTCCTCTCCCAGCATAAAGCAGCAAGGCCCAGCTTGAATTCTGCACACTTTGACTTGCATTAACCAATTTGGTTTTCATCTAGTCAAGTGGTCAGATCCACGGTCCGCGATAATCTGGGCCACAGTCCGTGGCAATCTGGTGACTTTTGGGCAGATTTTTCTAATCCGTTTTTTGAGGTTTATTACAAGGCTTCATTCGGATTAATGTAGATTAATTGCTAAGGCTGCTAATGAGCTGCTATATATCAAGGCTTCATCTCCATCAAGCTTCATCATCCCAACATCAAGCTTGATCACTACAAAAAGGGTTGCTTCCCTCCACAATTAATTTTGCTAATAACCACACTTATAGGTGTAGAAATAGTAGTTGCCCACACTTAGGCTAAATGTGGAGAAGTTAAGTGTATAGAAGTGCTCCCCACACTTAATGAAAATGTAGGTAGAGTTATATTTCCTACACTTGTAAATGTAGAGTAAGTACTAATTACCCACAATTTATGTGTGGTCATTTTACACTATGTCCACTCTGGAAGATGCAAGAAGTTATAATTTTCCCACACTTAAAAGTGTTATTAGTATCGTTTTAGTTTTTAAAAAAGTAATGTTGGTAATTAGTATAAAACTTATTAATTAAAAAAAGAACAATTGTATACAATTGTTCTTTTTTTAATTAATAAGTTTTATACTAATTACCAGCTCGCATCACCTTACATAAATGACTAAAATCAACAAACCAACAAATTAAAGTACATCAAACATGAATTAAATAAATTACACATTAGTGGCTAAAAAAAACTAATTGTAGACACATCAACAGAGACTAATGCAATCAAAACTAAATATTCTTGCATTGTTTTGAATCCATCCTACTAATTTTTTTTTTTGGTTTTATGTAGCTGATTGAATATTTTATACTATCGAAAACTACACTTTGAAATTAAAACATGCCTAACGTCCAAGTAGAATATATAAAAATCTCCATCTTCGTTTTCTTCACTAAGAGATCTTACTCCAGAAATGCAACCTGTTAGACAATTTGAATACCCAAAAAAATGAATTATTAGAAAAGATAACCAAAGATATTAACTAAGACGTAGACTCGACAGAATCAAATTTAAAGACGCACAATAGAGTTCAACCAACTATAGAACCACAACAGAGTTGAACTAATAATAGAATTAACCACAATCGAGTTCAACCAATAACACAACCACAACCCTAAATGAAAATGAATAGCATACTCTTACCAAGTTACTGAATAGTAGCGAACAACTTTTGATAAAGAATCTTGCTCAGTAAGTCCTTCCCTGTTTTTACTCTCAGTATAGGTCTACAATAAATGATGTTTTATTTCCAGACTTAGTTAAACCAAGGTAAATGACAAATCAAATCTTAAATATAAGAATATACAAGCATTTTTATACCATGCCGCCTAGGAAACAATGAGCAAACTCTTTTCTCTTTGGATTCCTGAAACTTCTCACCGTGTTCGGATTTTCCTTGATACCTTATCGACTAACTTTTCTATCTCAGTGCAACCACACTAAAGATTCATTCAAATGAAATCATTTGGTGAGGATACTTAAAGTAAGAAAAACATGGAAAACCACATGCATATATGAGTAAAAATACACTAGAAGTATGGAGTTTATAATATCTTTCAACAATTATTTACCTGATTGTGCAGTGTCTTATTTGCTTGCTTTTTAGGCAAATTGATACTTGGCTGAAAATTAGAAGTATCTACTTCCTTCCTCTTTTGTTGGTTGATTGGATTTTGTACTTATTGATTATATGCATTTCTTACAAGTCTCTGACTACCATCTCCAGAAATCTCATCATTCGGGGTGACGCCATCTTTACAAGTCCCAAATTCAACTCGAATGCTCTTTGAATTTGTAAGGCTACGAGGCAAACGATTTATCTCTCAGATGATGAGTGATTACGCTGAGTAAAGTTGTCCTTCAAATAATAAAAATACCCAAATGAGTTTAGTAATCTATTCCAATTCATCAAATATCATATTAGGAAAACAAAACACACACTTGCGTTGTTGCATATGGATTAATTACCCTAGAGCACATAAGTTCTCTTAAAAGTGGTGAAGGCATAGAAGTTAAGCTAAGACCCTTAGTAACTTCCTGGATGCGTTTCAGCTGAATGAAGACAATAGTCAAATAATTAGCAAATTATATAAATTGCTCAAATAATAGGCACTAGACGCATTTCACTTCCAAGTCTGCTCTTTAAATTGCTCAAATGAAAATTTCTTAACGTCTTACCTACCCTTTTTGGTCAAAATTCAGCCTTTGAGCGATGCTCGATTGATTTGAGCAACCAAAAGTATTTGCATTTTCCCCCATAGATGTGCTTTGAACATCCGACCACATAAAATTACAAATTGAAAAGAAATTTCAATAACGAAAAGTTAACTGTGCAAGGTTTTTACATTATACTACAATGCTATGTTTATGTGCACAAAATAAGGACTTATGTGATTTGCAGGATTATGGAGTCGTGGCATGCCAATTGTGGAATTTTCCATCCTATTTGTCACACTTATATGTTCCTTGCCGACTTGAGTTGTACAAGACTTGTTAACTCCTTGAAGTGAATTTGGCTAACTAAAATTAGTCAGCAAATAATGATACGATTGTGTAAGACGAAATACCTAATAAGAACATAATTGTAAATGTCATGATTGTTAATGTCATCTTTGCCCAAGCAGCACAACATGAAGCTAAAAGCAAGAGCATAAAAAAGGAGTTGTTGTTTTGTTTTATTTCCACCTGTATGTTCTCTTTGCCTCCAGTGCTTCGTCTTTGCTGACTCACCTGCAAACAGTGAGCCAAAATCAGGTATGATAGTATTTAAAAAAATAACCAAACACAAGATTTTGTACGAGAAGACCACAATTTTGCGCATACAGAATGTGAACTCACTTGGTTTAGAACATGAGGCGACCTAGATGTATGAGCTACTCCACCTCTATCCCTTAATACAGTATCTATTATGGTGTCATCAGCTAAGGGTGTGTTATTCCTTGGATTCTCTTCAACATCATTATCCTAATCACAAACCAAATAAAGAAATCAACATTGACCTTATCCAAAGTGTACATGTATTCATTATTTATTTTTAATTGTGGCAACTCAGTAAAAAGTAATAAAACAATGACCTGAGATAGAACATGCATTCACTAGTTTGTTGAGACTTCAAGGAAGTGACCCTTGGCGCAAGGACTAAACCTCTTTTAGCAATAGCCTCACTATGCTAGAATCTGAAGGTTCAGTTCCGCTTTGACAATTACGTTTGGCATTAAGTTGATTAGAGGTTACTCCAGACCCAACTCCTCTAACCCTCCCACTACTTTCAGGTCCCATCAACTTATGATAAGCAAACGTCTCAGCTCGCATTGTGTGTTTAGAGAATACCACTTCTGAATCACCCGTCTTTCGTTTGACAATATCAACAACAATATCCCTTATAAATTATTGGCCATAAATACCAACATTTATCATTATATTGTTTACGTATGTATTAATTAATGACATACTCTACGCAAATTACAATAAGTGTGTAAATGCAAATAGCACAAATTTCTTAGTTGCCGGTTCATGATAAGATCCTTCTTTATCCCAATGAGTCTCTATAAACCACTCCAAGGGACCAAGTTCTCTTTGATGCTCCTTCTCCTGTAAATCAATGTATAGGCATAAACAAAGATTTCTATACATAGCAACTATACAAAGTGTAACACTCTTAACCTCAGGGCTAGTGGTGTCAGTGACTTTCAAAATTCTGAAAAAAACGGACAGAATTTTCCCTTAAAACTAACCATAACTTAGACTTATAGGCTTACAGTAAGTACATGTAACAATAGAAACATAATAAATACGTCAATCAGGCTCAACGGTTACACGCCGGAGATCACAACTCCATAGACCACATGGCCGGAGTACCAACAATCTGAAACAAACTGATTCTATAATAAACTATCTTTAGAATACAACACCACCTGCATTCATAGCTAAATGTTAAATTGGTCTTAATGGTATAACAAGCCTGCAAATTTTTATGTGAATTTTATCGTTCATGTCGTCACTGAATTGTGTGACAAGTGCCAGTTTCAACTAACTGTTTGACTAGAACTAGAAGGATATTTACATTCACGTTGATATATCAATGAACTGCTGGAAAATGCAGAAAGAAATTTATGGTTGTAGAGAAATCTCAGAGATGCAGAGAAGGGAAAGAGGTGACAATGGGCTGGCTTATCTTACATTCCTGCCCTTTCCACCTGGCTGACGCTAAGTCCCTAACTAGCATAGTTGTTGAACTGCTATTATTTTATTTTATTCCAAGCAAGTTCTTAGCTTATTCGAATTTAGAAAAGAAGATTAATCAAAAAGCATGTCATTGTCAAGTTTTGACCAAGTTCCCGCTCTCACTGCAATGCCTTTGTTTTCAGGATACAGCCATGGAAAGGTTGAACATCTCACTGCTTTGGAATAAATGCAGCAAGGTGATCCTGAAATCAATCTATAATTTGAAATCAATCCATTTTTCCTTGTTTCTTGTCGCTATTTCTTTTCATACTGGCTTCTATTTTTTATGCTTTCACCCTTGACTCTAGTTGAATATTGTTATTATCTGCATGGAAATAATTTTGGATTTTATGCTTATGACAGGCTTCAGAGATGTCTCTTCTGGCTCTGGAGAATATGGTTGATGGACATAACAAGCAGCATCAGTCAGTAGTACCATCAAGTTCAGGTCGTCAAAAAAGAAATCGCAAGGCTACAGGTGATGCTATTGTTGATGCTATGTTAGAAATAGCAGCTGCTTCTAAAATGAGAGCTGCTGCTATTATGAAGAATGAAGACCGGTTCTCTATAAGCAAATGCATCAAAGTACTGGATGACATGCAAGGTGTTGATCAGCAGCTCTACTTTCTTACCTTGGACTTGTTTGAGAAACCCAATGCACGAGAGACTTTTATAGCTCTCAAAGTGAGAGAAGATTGATGTGGTTGCAGGGCACATGCAAAGCCCCTTTCAATTCTGTGATATAAGGATCATATTCTTTTAGTTCAAAACTAGTAATAGGCAACATATAGCTTACTACACCATCCTTAGATTTATACTCAATTTGCTTCTCCAGTGTTAATAGTGGTGAAATCTCTGGTTCTGGTGGCCTAATTCACATTCAAATTGCTTATTGGCATGAAACACATTTCACGAGCACATTATAGAAATCAGAAGATAGATTTATTACTTATTGGCATTGAATTGAATTAAACTACACAAACAACCATCAAAGTCACCAATCAACGACTTATATGAGATATCAACTGGATTGAGACAGAGATATGCTCACTTCAGATTGAAACGCCAATTCACATTCATATTGAGAATTGAGACTTACCTCACTATATTATGATGTATAAGAATCAAAAATCATGAGGCTTCTTCAAGTGGCAGCCCAGATGTTGTTGTGGACTGGACCAATTGCAAGGTATGGGACTTATCCTGCGTCGGTTGTATGAACAACTGATGAGGGGTTTATAGACTAAATGGGCTCTCTCACTTAATAGACTAGTTTTTTTGGGATGAGTTCTCCTATTTGGCCTATAACAATTGGTATCAGAGACAGCTTGGAGTGGTGGTCTAGGAGAACCAGCCGTGACCAACGAGGACTCGAAGTAATGGCCCACGGAGTGGTGGCATGGGAAAGCCAGCCGTGAGCAACGTAGCTATGACGAAGCTATGACGAAGATATTGGTCCTTAAGGGGGGTTGAATGTTATGAACTGGACCAATTGCAAGATATGGAACTTGTTCCACATTGGTTGTATGGACAACTGATGAGGAATTTATAGACCAAATAGACTCTCTCGCCTAATAGGTTAGTTTTTGGGGATAAGTTCTCCTATTTGGTCTGTAACAAATGTTCGATTGAATGTTCTTCACCGGCAATCGTGAGGCTTCTTTTAGTCACTGCCCAGAATGGTGAGGCTTCTTCACCGGCAATCGTAAGGGTAGATTTAAGATGAATTCACCGGTCAGACTGATACAGGCCTTTCTTTATATTCTGTTTTTATGTTATTTTTGTGAGAGTTAGTTGGATTTGTGATGAGTTGGCAATTCT
>NCQV01078806.1:6392-18601 GCA_002740545.1 Lophocereus schottii | reverse complement strand
AAAAGGGAAGGCTATTATCTGGAAAAAGAAGACAAGGGATTCGTGTTGCAGTCGGAGCTATCTTAATTCCCATCCCAAATTTTGGTTCGAGGGTGTGGTCATAAAGTCTACATGCAAGAACATTCATACATAAGCTAAACATGTATGGCCAAAGAGGATCCCCTTATTGTAGCCCTCTAGATGGCTTAAAAAATCCGCATGCTTTGTCGTTAATAATAATTGAATGTGAGACTATAGAAATACATTTTTTTAATACATCTAATCTATATATCGTGGAAACCTAATTGGTGAAGACAGTTCAAGAAAATCTCATTCTAATCTATCATAGGCTTTTTTTATATCTAATTTCAAGGCTACATAACCTTTTTTTCCTTTAAAATGTTTAAACTCATTCTTAATCTCATGCGCACTCAAAATGTTATCATGGATTGCTTGACCAGGGATGAAAGCACTTTGAGAAGGGTGAATAAGCGATGAAGACAGGCTGTATCTTATTGACTGGAAATTTGGCCAACATTTTATATAAAATGTTACAAAGATAGATTGGTCAAAATTGAGCAGTCACTTTTGGATTATCCACCTTTGGAATTAAAGCAACCAATGAATGAGTGACTTCTTTTGAGAAGTTACCTAGAATTAAAAGAATATTTAATAGTAAAGCATAGTAGATCCTTAATAGTGGCCCAATGGTCCTAGAAAAAGGAAGATCCAAATCCATCCCAACTAGGAGCTTTGTGTGGATCCAATTGGAAGAGGACAGCATGAATTTCAGCACCTGGGATAGGTTTGATTAAGTTCAAATTTTCTTGTGATGTTACAATAGGAGATGTAAGATTAGAAGGGAACGTAGGAGGGAATGGTGAGTGGGAGAGAGACGCGTTGAAAAATCTTCAATAAATTTCTGCTTAATCATAGGCAAATCATTAAGCCACACACTTGACGTGTCTGTAATTCTATAGATTTAACAACAACATTTTCTAGTGTAGCAGAATGATGAAAGAAATGAGAATTCCGATCACCATCCACTAACCATTTCTTGCAAGCATGATTGTCCCTAAAACTCTCATTGATAAGTGACAACTACTCAAATTGCTTAAGCAACCTGAAATGTCAATCATTAAGTCTGGAATTGTGAGGATTATCATTCAATTTAGATTCAACAATTTAAAGATTTTCATTTTTTTCAACCTGCATAAGCAAGTTGGAAAATTGTACCACTTTCCACGCTTTTAAATCATGTTTGATAGCATGTAATTTTCTAGTTAGGCAAAACATAGGTGTACCAGACATTGATACGACCAATTGTTGCAAACAATGCACTGTACATATTTATATGATGACTGATGAGGTTGATATAGAAAACAAATCTACTATGACACAATTGGGAAAGACTCGTATTTAAAAGTACGTAGCTATGGCTGAGCATGTGAAAGGTCCAGCTAAACTGATACTATCTGGATACTAATGACACCAATCTTATTATCCAATTGCCGTGTTTAGCATTTCATGCATTAAATTACCATGAATGCGTTTTTTTTTTTTCTAACACTACAAAAAAATGCCTTTTACTAGCACTAGTCTATTTGTTGGTGTAAGCCACTTTTCTATTGTCAAAAGGTTTTACCAAATGATAACCACAAATCATTGGAGTTATTGTTTACTACCTAGAGATGTGTTTTGTTTCTATTAAATATTCCTTTAGCAACAAATATGAGATTATTGGTGTTATATGCTAGTACTAAAAGATATATCCATTGGTATTTGTTATAGTAGCACCATAACCTTGCCCAACAAACTCATCTATTGCTATAAAGGGTTTCCCTCCAATAGTGTCTGTTGGTAATAAATCTTTCCCTCCATAGTAGCTATTAGTAAAAAGTCTTTTTTGCTAATAGTATCCATCAGAGAAAAGTGTTTCCCACCAACATTATCCATTGGTGAAAAGCATTCCACACTATAATGCTGCAATTCTTAATCACGTAATTAGTCTTACTCAACTCATCATTAGCAGTTAATATAGTGAAAGAGTTAGGGTTAGCGCGCTCCCAACTTCCTGGGGAGGATAAGGCTTCTTGAATTTACTCAACATAAATATTGTCATGCACTTTAGCCTACATGCAAACTCAATTAGAGCACAACTTGTGTATTCCCAAGCTCAACTAAGAGTCAAACAACCCACAAATTTGCTGATCAACCTTGACCTTACAAAATGTCACTGTGAGTTTGTTTAGACTTTATCAACTGTCTTCTCACATCTTTGGGTTGTTAAGAAAGGACTTCACAAAATCAAAACATAAAACACAAAAATATTCAAATAATGAGCCAAAGCGCAATACGTTTACTCCTATACTGCAAAGATATAAATTCATTTTTAAGTGAGCGACCGCGTTTCAGTTCATTTTGGTTCAAAGTTAACGAGAGAGAGAATTATATTAAAACTATACCGGTTATTATCTGAAAGTGGAACCCAAACTGATAAGCTCATAAGTACAACGCGATAATTAAATAGGTGCAAACCTGTCAGGCTGATCAAGAAGCCTGAGCTGAAGCTGCATGTGTGAACTGAGGGCCTAAGAATAATTGGTGGGTCAATTTGCTCATGTGACAAAACAATACTTGAAAATGATTCATTGAATAATTGTATGTTATGTAATTTTGTTATTTAAAAATATGTGAATTTACAAAAGGTACAGATAATAAACATACCTGGTTTTGAAATATGTCTCTCTCACTCTTATAAGATATTTGTTTATGGTTTAACAATGGCGAAAGTGGCCTCGCTTTGATTTCGAATCGAATTTTTGTTGTTAATAAAGTTTAAAAATTATTTGTTATTACAATCTTTGTAAATAATTCATAATTTTACTTAGTATTTTTCCTAATTACTAACACTCCCATTGTTATCTAATCAAGCTTATGATTAAATCTTTTCTCTTTTTTTTTTCCATTCATTATTAAATCCATTAGATTAGGCCCTTCTTTTATCGTTATTATCACTATTACTAGACACCAGTCTTTTTATTGTTACCATTGTTATCATTACTTTTGTTGTGATCCTTACCATTATTACTATTATTATTACTAGTAGTATTATTATTGTTAATATAATTTCAGTTCCCATCCTTTGTAATTTAATTATCTACTATCGAACAAAGGTTAACTTACACAAGCTCAATTTAATGGTTTACTTTCAATTTGAATGTAACATACATTCCGGAATCAAATTAAGAAGGTATCCACACAGCATGAAAATCTCAGATAACCTTTAATGATTTATTTTGGTAGATTGACACTTAATTTGTTATTAGCACAAGTCATAGTCCATCATCCTCTCCACTTTATTAAATTTCCATGAACCTAGTTCAATATTACTTCTAATCACCAATCAACTCAATTACGAACTAAAAATGTAATTCAATCCCCTAAATTAATTTCAAAGAAGCTTATATCAAGTAAATTAATTTTATAAACCCCAAATTACAATTCCCTCTTTCTTTCACCTCCAATCCTCAAGCTCTACTTCATCCTCAACCCTTCACTGGCAAAAATTTAGCCCGCGCACACACACNNNNAAATTTTCATCTTTAGCTCAAATGAAATATAGCAAAACCCCTTTTAAATTTCAATTCAATTACCTGATTGGAGCTTGCCACAACCCCCACTCAACCTCACTTTTTCATCAATAGCCATAAGCATACATACAATCCAATACCAAATTTATTATTACAATTGTCAAATTTACAACAAGAGTACTCATCCAAAATTAATGGAGAATAATTTTGTAACTAAGTTAAGGAAGAAAGTAATGAAGCGAGAGAAGAAAAGCTGGGAATTTACCTTGCAAACACCCAAAAATCAAGAACAAGGAGTGGGAGAGAGGGATGGTGCAGCTGGCTAGTGACAATGACAGGAGGCATGCAATTAGCAGTCCATGACTGGCTAGAGGAGATGCAGGGAGTGGGGGATGGCTTTGCGTGACGATAGCAAAATGTGTTTTTGGGCTCTTTAAAATAAAGCCTTGCCTAGTTTTTACTTTTTGCCCTTTTTTTTTCAATTATGTTTCATTTTTTTGTTCTAAAATCTTAACCCACTTCTATTTACCAATTTCAAGAAGTTGGGCTTTTGTTTATGCCTATTCTCTACATTTTTACCTCCATTTTAGCTAAGAATTTATTCAACTTTCTAATTTATTTAATTTACTCATTCCATAACGATATTAAACCTCATTTTGTTTTTAATAATTTTATAAGTTATTGAGAGAAATTATGAGTTTCACCTATACTAATTAATATGTACTTTTGCATTTAGTTTTATTTTATTTGTTCACATCATTGTTTTGTTTCAGAAAATTATATGAAGTATTCTTAATTAATATCTTTCATGGAGAGACCAACTTGTAATCATCTTTATAAATATGCAAATTGGTATTTATTTGTAGGTATAGAATGATTTTATACTGAACTTTACTTAATTCTATTTTGAGGCCACTTGTCATCTCAGCCTAAGATCACATAAATGTTTTAAATGTCATGTTGAAATGTCGCGCTCAACTTTGTAAGTTAAAGTAAACTAAAGTATAAATTCGAAAGAAGTGCTTGATTTACATCAAAATATATAAGTGTATTTGTTTCTTATTTCCTCCTTAATCTCTTAAGTGGCTTCCAATAAGGCATGGTTAGCCTGTAGAACTTTTCTAGAAATGTCTGTGATCAAGTAAATAGTTCTACAAATGAATAAATCGGATCAAATTGAAAATTTGTTAGGTATAAATATGTTGGATACTTGTGACTCAATTGGTGAAATAGTATCCCTCTCTAAAGAAGTATTTTTTTACTGACATACAAAGAAAGTACTCTGTAGTGAATGAAAAAGATATTAAGGAATTATCTATACATAAAATCACAATTATTGATCTTTTCCATATAAAAAGAGAATCTTTTATTTTAGCAAAAGTGATGGGGATTATTCAAGGATCAAAGTCAATTTGCTTTATGAAAAGAAGATATTGATGAAAACCTATGAAATGGTTTTACGGGATTTAGCCAATTGTTTAAATCATGGGATGTCATTGAGAAATAGGAATCCATTTTATCAAAGGGTTTCCCATAATTTTTTCTAGTATGGAATGAATTAAAGGATTTCTGCCATCACAAAATGCGCAGAAGAACCAACCAAAGGCAGTTGTGCATAGGCCCTAGTGGACCCCACAGACTGTGGGGTAGTTGGCCAACCTCAGTGGTGTCTCTTTTCTTCTTTATTTCTTCCCTTAAAGAATCCCACGATCCCTCTGTGGTCCCTCCCACGCTCCGTGGTTCCCCTGTCCCATCCTAAAATGCCTTTTCTTTTGTATCCCCAAATCCTTTTCACCTTGTGTTTCTTGATGCTATGGAAGACTTGGCCATACTTGATCTTCCAGGTCAAGTAAGAAGGCTCTTAAGTCAAATAGCACAAGTGAAAGATGTTATGAACTACCTTGTTTTCAAGGTAGTTTAGACCTAAACCCCTACATGAAATGGGCTCAGGTTGTATAGATGAAGAGAGTTTTATGATAGCCACCTAAAAACTCCAAGATTTTACCTATTGTTGGCTCAAATGCCTTAGGAGGGAGAGAGGTCTTGAGAGCAAGCCTAGGATCAAGACTTGGAGACGCCTTAAATGATATAAGGATGTGACATTTTATCAAGATTTACTCTTTGAAGAAGAATTCTTGGAAGAAAAATCCATTGTTGTCTAAGAGAAGATCAAGGTTCAAGAGGAAAGTCCTGTTTTGATCCAATAGAAGGATGAGCCTATTTTGGGTTTTGGTGAAAGAAGGGATAAGTAAAACTTAGTCATTGATAAGAGATCTCCTAAAGCCCCTAATCTAGAGTCTACTTCACTAGATCCTCACATTAAAGAAACCATGGAGGTTAAACTTCATGATCAAATTCATTAGGCCATGGAGATCCAAGTTCAAGTTCATGTTCAACAAGTTATGGCAATGGAGGTTCTACCCTTGGAACAGAAAACTTACTTAGCTCCTCAATCATACCCCTTGTAAATAAGCTACAACAATCCAAACTTGAGCATGAAAAGATACTCAATTGTAAGTTTAGATATAAGTGGGTTCACTTATATTTTTAACAAGGTTATGAGCATTAAGGTTAATGGAAAAGAATCCCAAGTTTTGATGACCCCTAACTACTTTAAAAGCACTTATGTGTTTAAGACAGATGGGATTCTTAGCACCATGGTATTACCAAGATCAAAACTATGCATCCATCTAGCTTGGGTAATGATCATTGGGAGTAATGCAAGTGGCCATAAGGATTTGAGGATAAATCCTTTCAAAGAATGGGAATTTCTATGCATAAGCATCCAGGGTCAGTTTAGTTTGTAACTTTGCAATAAATGAGTTTTGGATGAACTAAGTTATTTATCTTATTCCATTTATTTTGTTGGCACCTCAACAAAGGGAGAAAAAAGCATCAAAATAAAGAATCCACCATTATGATCAAAATCAAGTAGACAAATTAGGTCAATTTTAGTCCAATAAGCTCCGGTCAAGAAAGTTAAACTTTGGCCAATAGTGGCCAATGTGGATCAAACCTTTGTCAAGGGTTAAGATCCAAATATCAAGTTTGGAGATAAGAAAGAATTTGGAAAACTTATCACTAGTTTGGAAGTTTCTGATTTCAAATTTCATGTGCTTAATTTGCTATTAGAATGTTATTAGCTTGAGTGAATGCTTGAATCCTATTAATCAACACCATTCCTCTTGTTGCTTCCTTTCTAATGGATTACATTTGTAACTTGGGAAAGGGGGCATCAATTTATGTACCTATAAATTAGCCTCCTTGTACAAATTCTATGATAGACTTGATATGAGAATTAATGAATGAAGGCCAGAATGTTTATCTTTGCCACAATGAAAATCTCTCTTTTTATATTCAAATACTTGTGTATTTGAATGATGATTGAGTCAATCATTTAGATTAATCCTTAGTGCTTTACTTTAGAGAATTAATTAGTAGATTGTTAGTCTAAGTGGTGGCTTGAGCCTTTATCTTAGTTATAATCATCTTTATTAGTTTTTTCTCCCACATTCAAAAATCCACAAAAATTTCATTAACTTTCATTTTGTTACTCAAGGTCTACCTTGGTTTAAGGGCTTCATAGTTTTGGTGATAATTGATGATTGTTGGTGTTGGATCATTTTATAGTTAAGGGCCTTCCAATCCACTTCACCTCTATTTATTTGAATTTAAAAATTGAAATTCTAGCCTTGAAATTTCATGTGTTGGATTCCATTTTATCGCTTTTGAGTTTCATTTTGTAATTGTTGCTCTGAAATGTCAACAATTTTGGTTTGATTATGAGGCTTTTGTTGTCATTGTTCACGAATTACTGTTCCCCTATTTTCAAAGCTTTGTTCTCTGCGACTAATGGAGTCTGGATAGATTTTGGGCTAGCTTCTCTATTCAGGATACCTAGTGGTGTGCATTGTTGTCCATTCCCTTTCCCCTTTGTTGTATCGTTTCAATTCTGGGTTTTGGCCCTTAATTATTGTAAAATGAGCTCGATTTTTTAGGTTGCTATGGTCTGCGCATGGAGGAAACATCATAGATATAGTTTTTGTGTTTTCGACTAAGCTCATTGAGCAAGGACGCCAAATCAAATTTTTCTCTGCCAATGGTTGTTCTGAATTTTTTGCCCCGTATTCTTTGTTAATCATTTGCTTAGTTATTTATTTGAACAGAATGGTTGATTAGTTGGGTTGGAGTTTTAGTTGCCATTTATTAGTATTATTTAGTTTTCATCCTCTTTTTGGTTTTGATAATGAGGTCAGGCTGATTAAGTGTTTTTAATGTTGATTATGTGATTTACTTCAATTCTCAGGGAGTTCAGCTATTTATAGCTGAGTTAGATATTAGAAGCCTATGATTCATGATTATATAGTTAGTTTGCCTAGTTTATTGTTTAAGTTAGTTTAATTGTTGCTAGATTAATTAGTTTAAGCTTTTAGTGACCTCAGTTTATCCTCGTCCTTGAGGAGATAACCCTCAAATGCTATAGTGATTGGCTATACATTTGCGAGTAATATTTTTAGGTTAAAATTGCCAATAGCAGTACAAGTGCACCACTATGTTGATCATGGGAAAAAAGCCATAGAAAAACACTTGGTCAATCTAATAAGAGATGCGACATGTTTGGAAAGAGGAAGAAACAAAGATAGAAGAGGATCAATCAAGGTTAATAATATATCCATATAAATGAGCATGATTACGCAAGTATAAGTGGCAAAGTAACTACATATATACCCTGGTCCTATGGATGGCAACCAACCACGGCGTAAAAAATATGCAAGTTGAAAGACAAGCAGAACCAAGAATAAATAACCAAAAAAAGGGGATCAGACTAAGAAGAAATGACCAAAAATAGATGAAAGATAAAGTAGACCATAACATAGAACTGCGAGGAATAACATCGCAGATTGTAACACCCCAACCCTCTCTCGGGTGGCAAGCAGTTACTAGGAACGGTTCGAAGGATCGTCAACTGACCTCACAAATTACCACAAGCTTTTTCGGCATGCTTCGTCCTCGCTCACACAGTACCTGAGAAACTTCCCAGGAGGCCACCCATCATAAGATTGCTCCTTAACAAGTACGCTTAATTGTAGAGTTCTTAAGAGTGGGCTTCCTGACAAGAAAGGTGCACCTTTAGTCATATAGGTAGTCACTTTGATTCTCCTTAAGCCACACTCGAGATATTACAATCACCCCCACTTGAACGGCACAACATCATTGTTGTGCCTCACAAAATGGCCTACTTACATGTCCTCTTGATCGGTGGTCCACACCAAATATCTTTGCCCCGCTAGGTGACTGCCCAGCGCTATCCTATCCACAAGCGCAGCTCACCGTCACGAATCGGCTCTGATATCATCTGTGACGCCCCAACCCTCTGCCGAGTGGCAAGCAGTTACTAGGAACACCTCCAAGGATCATCGACTAACCCCATAAATCACCACAAATCCTTTTGGTGTGCTTCGTCCTTACTCAACAGAACCTGAGAAACTTCCCACGAGGTCACCTATCATAAGATTGCTCCCTAGTAAGCAACTTAACTATGGAGTTCTTAAGAGTGGGCTTTCCGACAAGAAATTTGCACCTTTAGTGATATAATATAAGTAGTTACTTCGATCCTCCTTAAGCCACACTCAGGATATTACATGGATAGTTTATTAGAATTCCCTACGATTATCCAATAGTGACCAAAAAAAAATCCAACCTTGATCTATAATGGGTTCAGTTCCAGAACAAAAATGAATAAACCAAAAGGAAACCAGGTAATTTGATCCATGGAATTAGGACTTACGACTATTTGATAAACAAGGCATAGAATGAAAACATAAACGAGAGGCAGAAAGTGAAAAAAATATGCTTGAATGAGAATAAGGATTTCCAATGGGGCCATCAAAAAGCGACGAATAGAAAGCTTAAGGCAACTTGGACACTAACACAAGGTTATTGCACCGACAAAAGGTACTTGATTTGAATGGCCTTTATCAACATCCAAGAAATAACTGTAAGGACTATGTCCCAGCGTTCACCCTCTGGGTGCAGTTGCCCCACGAATGGTTGGACTCGCTTGCTAGGTATTAAAATTTAAAACTGGTTTTTTAATATTTTTCTCTCCTTTTTTTTTAAAAATTAGATCATGAAAGGATAATGGATTACACCAGAAAACTAGTTTCCTGTGCCAGGTTTAGGTCCAGTGTCCTGGTCACGCCTTACACAACACTGCTTGTTTGAGTTAGAGAACTGTGCAGTGATGAACTCCAATTTTGATTAACCTTATATTCCCTTTTTGGTTCATTTCCCCTAATTCCCTTTTGATTTAGAGGGATTTATTAAGTTTTGTCTCCACTAAGGTCTTTGCCTTATTTTAATCCCTTTCTGACTTTTTGCAGGTGTTTTTCAAGTTATTCAAGGAACAGGGGCAGCTATTACATAGGAAGAAGGCAATACAAAACTAAAGATGGTCACGCAAAGGCCTAAGGGGAGCAAGAGAGCAAGAAAAAGTGAAGATTCAAGAGCACATAACAGGCAATGGTTGTCGCACAGTCGACAGCCTGCTGTCTCCAACCTGTAGGAGCAACCCTAGTTCCAGAGGGTGGTGACGGCTGGCCTTCACCATCACGATAGACTATCGCTAGGGCGACCTCTATCCCATTTTCTCAGATTTTTATGCCTATAAAAACACTATTTTGCCTAATTTCAGGATGGTGCTTAAGTCCTCTTATAAAAAGGCACTTTAAACACTTTCTAAGTTTAATTTAGGGTAAAGACATGATTAGGGTTCTTGGGTTATTGTTGACTGAAGATTGCGAAGATTTTCATTCTCTATTTGCTTAATCTAAGTTTGTTCTCTTCCTCTCTCTTTCTCTCTTTACTTAGGTTTACTTAGCTTCTTTAATCATGCTTGTTTGTGATTATTAGATTGTCACAATGTTGATCAGTGAGTAGTTTTCCTCAACTTGGGTTCGGGATTAGGAGCTAGCATGGCATAATGAGCTTGATGTGATTTAATTTCCATGTTATTTAGGGGTCTCATGCTCTATCCATCAATTGCTCAATGAAATGCTCAAAAGGACATTTCATTCAATACTTGGGGTGAATAACAACATCGAGAGGTGGGTATTCACCCAAAGTGGATAGAAGAAAAGAGAACAAGCCTTATGTATGAAAATAACCCAAGGTCATGTTAGGTGCAAGTTGGCCATCTTTAATTTTCAAGTCCCCATGAAAATAGGTGGGCTTGTGGATTAAGGTTACCCTTACTCTCGGAATGCAGGTTTGGGTGGTCCTAAATGAGCTAATCACCCCCTCACGATCACTCGTAGATTAAGCCAATTTTGGAACCCATGCCTAGCATAATAAGTAGCCACTAACGACAAATCCCTCGACCCAAGTCCTTCTCCCATTGAATTTTAGACAACTACTTTTTTTGCTTCCTTCTCTATCAAACTCACTTTTCACCTCTTTAGATTCAACCTAATCACTAAGGTATCCTAAACCCTTGTTCTTAGTGGACGACGCCCCAAGTACACAACGACAAACCGTTCAATTGCAGTATAAATTTAAAGCTCATTTCCAAATAAACGTCCAACAACCTAGTCCAGGAACACAACCTAGTTCATGGTCCAAACAGCAGCACAGTCTTGGATCTAGATCGTATTCTACCTATAAAATTAAAAAATAAAAAGAGGATAAATGTAATAACATTTAATTAATATAGCCGCTAGTGAGTTTTAGGGGAAACTTACAAACCAAGCTCACTTTTTGAAACAAGCAATACCAAAAGGACACCAAAGGGAGAATGGGCCTATGCGAGAATCAACTAATTCAAATAACAGAAATTGACATACAATGCTAATCTAAAGGAATTAAAAGAAACAATTCAAACGATTATAGTAGGTAGGAATGAAACTAGCAAAAGAATACATCTTTATCAAATCTGAAATTAAATAAACTAAAAAGATGGATGATGAAGAGAAAGAGTACGAGAATGATTTGATTTTTGTAATCAAAATGACTCACCCGATTCTCCTAGGAACCCATAAAAAGGACACATTGTAGGGATTAACCAATATTTGTCTCCGAGTGTGGGACTATACTCATGTAAATTCTCTTTAAAATTTGTCAGTCCCTCACTAGTGTTCCTCTCGAATTGTTTTGATCATTCACTCAAATTTTTAGTTGTTGTTTAACCTTAGGGTCCTTTTTATAATGCTCAAAATATGCAGAATTAGCTAAGAAAAATGATTTTCACTTAGACTCCTATTTGACTTAATCCCAATAAGTGGTACATTTTGATCAAACTCTACAAAAGGAGTTTGATTTGGATTAAGAGGAGGCGAGACCCGATAGCTTGTTGTGTAGAGACCTTTCACCAGTCTTGTAGATCTAGATGTCAAGCTTTTACTGGTTTAGCAAACTTATCACTGATCTAATGGACATTTCACTGGTCTAACAAATTCTAGTGATATCCTTTTACCATTTAGCAGCCATTTTATCAGTCTAGCATATTTTGATGTTATCTTTCATCGGTCTACCGGATTTTGAAGTTGACCTTTCATCGGCGTAGTAAACATTTCGGCAGTCTAGCTGACCTTAATGTGACCTTTCGATGATTTAACGAACCTTTTGCTAGCATAGCAGATT
>NCQV01078803.1:43721-53845 GCA_002740545.1 Lophocereus schottii | reverse complement strand
ATGAGTTATCTATTTAAACATGCTCCGTGCTTTTGCACGGGCCCATACTAGTTGTACAAACTTAAGATTATATTTGACAGAACACTACTCCTCATATGAATCATCATCTTCATTCTCACTATCATCTGGACACATGTCACCCACAGCTAGTTCCTCATCTTCATCACTAATGAAATCCTCAAATTCCTCTACCTCCTCTTCCTCTCTTGCTTCACTTACATCAAGTATGTTGATATCAACATCTTCATATATCCAAGATCATATCACAAGCTTTGAATGGATACTTTATACTCTACTATAGCATTCACATTAGACATGTTGTCCTCTTAATATGCATTACTACACTTAGGTTGCAATATACAACTAATATGAAAGGATTATATTTTTAGTATCACCTATAATATAGGATCTCTACTATTCCATAACATTTATGCATTCTCATGTCACGATTTAAAGTCGGATTAGACCACTCATAGTTAAACAACACACATTTCTTTGAGGTTGTCTTGGATGTTCCACTTCAATTACTTTGCTAAGAGTATCATAATATTCATTTTCAAACTCCTTTCTCCAGTCCTTGGGATACAAAGTCCACAATTTATAGTGGTTTCCCTTGACAACATTCATAAGGATGAAATTTGTAACCATTAATAAAATAAATATGATATGTGGTCACAACTCTTTTAGGGCCTATTACTATTTGCCACATGTAAGGATAACACTTCACATCCCCTAATTGAAGTTTTTTAAACCTATGCCACAAAAGAAATCAGAAAGTCAATCTATAAACAATTATTCATGTCAAAAGCAATACTTTTTATATGAATTGTTATAATGTATCATATGAAAAACTAACATTATCTATAAAACATGGTATAAATTCATTTGCAATCATCCCATCAAATAGAAACGAGCTTTCATACCCTCATTTTTGTTGTTTAAAGAACCTATATTTTTAATTATTTGATTAAAATGCAAGTGGAAATCTATAAAACTATAAGTGAATAGTTTTCCTAATAGACTTGGTAACATGTGTCACGCACTTTATATAAGGTTCAACCCTTACTCAATTTAACAAGATGTGCAATTGAGCACCCTTATATTCTTGCTTATTTAATTATCGCTTTCCAGGTGCTTACCGAACAGCCTTGTGGTTCACAATGGACAACACCGGTTGAAGTGCTTCATCATGGAGCTCGTATTCATTTCGTCTACATCTAGTTCTCATAGATGGTACATAAGACTCAAAATAATATGAACAAAAATAAGTAGTCTCTGTGTATAAATACGCCTTACATATGGAGGCTTCAACACGAGCCTTATTCTTCATCATTTTCTTAAGCTTTCCAAGAAATCTGCCATAAAATGTGTTAATAAAGTAGAAAAAAATGTGCATAATTCATTAATATAAGACATAAATGTCTATTACTTCTCTAAGGGATACATCCAATGATACTGAACATGACCTTCAATTAATTTCTCTTTTGGTCAGTGAACGGGCAAATGCTCTATTACATCAAAACAGCCCGAAGGAAATATACGTTCCAATTCACAAATGATCATAGGAATATTTTGCTCCATTTCTAACAACTTGTCCTCCTGCAAAATAGTTGAGTATAAATTTTTTACAAATTGGCTCAATTTTGTTAAGAGTGCTAATACATACTTAAGTAATATATTAAAGGTAATTGAAAGTAAAGACTCCATAAACACATGGCAATCATGAATTTTCATTCCTAATAATGTAACATTGCTTTTATCTACATAATTGCACATATGAGAAGCATACCCATTTGGCATTTTCAACTCTTTCAACCATTCGCACAGAGCTCTATTTTGCTCTAATGTAAAGTTAAAATTTGCTTTTAGTTTGACAATCTTGCCATTAGGATGGACATGAAGCTCTAACTTGGGACACTTACAATGCTCTAATAAGTCCATTCTTACTTTTATATGGTCATTTGTTTTGCCTTTAACATCCATGACAGCATTGAATATATTGTCAAGGAAATTTCTCTCAACGTACATTACATCGAGATTATGGCAGAAAAAATTGGTTTTTCCAATATGGCAGCTCCTAGAAGATACTCTTTTTTGTCCAATTATGCTTCTCACCAAACCTCTCCACTACAAAATCAACATTCTCAGCTATAGTAGATAATTATGAGACATGTTGCCATATTTGCACCTCTGTCAAGCATTTAAGAGGTCTACCTCTATCTATTTTGTCCCTTTTAAATTTATCTGCATTCCTCTAAATGAATGATACACGGACAAAAAAATAGTGATGGAAATCAAACCACAATGCTTTCCCTCCCTTTCTTAACCAAAAAGCCTTTGACTTGTGCATACATATCAGATATGCCAACTTTCCATGAGTACTACATCCAGATAACACACCATATGCAAGAAAGTCATTGATTATCCAAAGCAATGCGAACCCCATTTTAAAGTTTTGCTTCTTTGAAATATCATATCTCAACACACCATCCCACAAAGTTTTCAATTCATCAATCAAAGTTTGTAAATACATATCAATTTTACCATTGGTTCTTTTTATACCTAGAATTATGCAACTTAAAGACATAAAAAGTGTTGTCATATATCTTTCTAGAGGAAGATTATATAGGGTGACAATGATGGGCCAACATGAATATGTCTTAAAACTTTGACCAAATGGAGTAAAACCATCTGCACATCACCTGAATCTAACATCATGAGGCTCAGAAGTAAAATTAGCACGTAATTGATCAAACTTCTTACGAGCTTCCTCATCAGAGGGGTGGCACATTCCCCCTCTCTCACTTTGATTAGAATTATGCCACTTCATATGTTCAGTAGAACTTTAAGAGGTATATAATCTTTGAAGTCTTGGAGTAGGAGGAAAGAAATACATCTTTAAAAAGGAAATTTTTTTCCGCGTCCCCTTGCTAGACTTTCTAGCTTCCCATCTAAGAGGATCACAAAACATGCACTTCTCCAAAGATTCATTGTCCTTAAATATAGCATACAACCATTAGGACAAGAGTATATTTTTTTGACACTTATATAGAAAGTTTTTTCACTAACTTTTTAGCCTTCGACAAATTAGAAGGAACAAAGTTGTTAGGGGGGCATGCCTCTTTCATGAGTTGTGCTATTCATCAAACCAACTTTAAAACATATTATAACCAGATTTAATATTTATCATTCTAAGAGCAAGAGACAACCATTGTAATTATTGCACCCAAACCACAAGGGTTGTTGAGCTGCATTAAACTTTTCATAAAATCGTTACGCAATTAGATTTGGAGGTTCATACTTGTCTCTTTACATGCTCCTATAATGTTAGCGACCATGGTTTGAAATCCGTTGACCACATTATAATAATTATAATCTACATATATAGTAGAACTATGATACATGTTCAACCCACCAGTTGGTCCAACCTCCCCATGTCAAGTCCAATACCAATAAGTATGCATAAAACCCCTCTTATAAGGATGAACTTTGACATCTTCTACTGTTAAATGCACTTTGTTCTTGCTCTTAAAATAAGGACACCTACATTTACGTACCCTCTCTTAGATATACTAGTTGAAGTCTTGCAAAAGCATCAGACTTTTCTACCATTCTAATAAACTCATGAGTACACTCTCTATGACTCGAAATAAGCTTATTAGCCATTCATCTATGATGTATGGGAATTTCCATATCCTATGTGATAGAATTAAATAGACGGTAACATATATCCAAGAAAGATAAAGCTAACAATAGTCACATTCATCTTTAAGAGATCAAGTACTAAACTTCAATGTAAGCAATAATCCATAAAATATGCTACAAGAAAAATATACTTATAACACAATAAGTTTAATTCTCACAAAAGCCAAAACTTGATATTTATTAAAATATGCATCTGAAATCAATTTTGCTATATGACAATCATAATATATAATTACATATTTAATCACAATTAAGCATTCAATTATATTAATATTTTATAACAACATCAAGGCTTCCTACTCACTATATATAGCATAATTTAGTGCAAAGAAAATGCTCACCATGGACTTAAAGACCACCACAGAAAGAAGAAATGCCAAATGCCCTTACCAATTGAGGGACAACTGAAGCCTTTATGTAAATCACCTCAGAATGACTAATATGAAACTTACAATTGACTTCAATTAAGAAGGTAGAGGGGAAAAAGCATGTATTTGTAACTTTTGAGCAACTGAAGCCTCTATGCGAATGCCCCACCTGTCACGATTCCACTTTTGAGCAAGATATGACATTCTGTATTAATTATACAACATTCTATGATGTTTTCATTATTTGAAAATAATTATTTTTTTTGTTTAAAGACTATGCCCTTATTACTTCTCACCCTAGGATATTTCTATTGAAGAAAAATAAAAATTAATGGATACTTTAAGAGGTGGAGACATAATGAAGCGGATTTAGATTAGAAGAAATTCATTTGGCTAAACAAAGGCTTAATCATCCAATGAAGACCCAATAAGATGAACACCTTAGAACACCTCAATGAAGGAAATCCCAAATCAAGAGGAAACCCTTTGATTCTTGCAAGAACATCAAGATAAACAGCCCACCAATTAATCTCTAAAGTCTAAGCACTAAGGATTAATATAAAGGGATGACTCTAAATCAACACTTTAATAAGAGACAAAGATTAAGAGATTTTGAGAGAGAAAATGGCTTATAGCCTTTTCATTCATTCATAATCATCAAAGTTGAATGTAATACAAGAGATGAGGAATTAAATTACAAGATACCACCTCTCCTAAGCACAGTACTAGTCAATAGCATTACAAAGATTTTGTCCAATGAAATACAAGCTAATTGTACAATTAAAGGGGGACCACTAGTGGATAATGGTGTACTGGAATTTGGCTACACATTCCTTTCCATTAGTGATGTCATTCACCTCTCTAAATAAAGGAGATTACGGTAAAGATTTTTATCGCAGCCTTCATTAGGTACCCACCATGTTTGGACCCTTAATTCTCCCATTTTATGACCCAAATAAATCCTTGAGTAAAAACATGTACCTCCAGACCTACACTGACCATGGCTTGGTTAAAACCCCATAATTTACTCGATTCTTAGAATTTGATGATAATCTTAGGCTTGTTGGAAAATAGACATTTGGGGCTATCGATCCATGTAAAATTCACCCAAAATGGATCTCATTTCCCCAAAAAAAATGAGCTAAAATTCAGGCCATATGTTGTGCCCAGAACAAGGAAGTAAAATAAATACGGTGACTGGAGATAAAATAGCTAGGCCCCTTATTTAGACAACTAAGTGCTATACCACCTTGCCTAAGTTTACTTTGGGGCCACTCAGGGGTCCTTAACCAACAAGGACTTTAGAGAGCCAAGTACTTGGGTACCACCCTCATAGGTAATTAAGGATCCAAGTTGAATCCAAGCCTTGATGTTGATAAGGAGATTAGGCCTCATGGTTTGCTCTGCATCACATAATATTTGATTACCCAAGTAATATTATAGATTTCTTTGAATAGGAATCACAGTTAATAGATTTGATTTTTAGTGATTTTTTTTGGGTGAGAGATTTTTAGTGCTAGTGTACTATGTTTGATTCAAAGACAACCTGATGTCCTATGTTTAATATGCTAGATGATCCTCGAGTCACTTAAAATAAATATTGAGTCGCCACCAAAAATTCAATTACAATACTCAGCGAAGTTAAGCAACACATGAAAACAAACATCGGGGTCGAAAAATTTAAAAACAACCATGACCTATATTGAACCATCACTAAATGATCAAAAACCCTAATAATAGCTGAATCATTCAAGATAAGATCAACCCACATATGTGATGCCTTCTTTCAGCACATGTGATATTGCCCAACAATTGAGAATGGTGACAAACACTTTATATAAGCAGAGCAAAATTATTTTCCAAAAAAAAAAAGAGATACTTCAAGTAATCTCCACATTTTTTCATAAAATGAAATAGATTGGAGAGAGCAAAAAATTACTGACTTCGGAGATAAAAAATAGAAATAACTAGGGATCAAACTATTCAATTTCATAATAAAATGTCCTAGCAAAAATTAAAAAAATAAAATGCCAACTCGAAAACTAAAATACATTTACATCCACATTAAGTTTTTATTTAATAATTCTCAATTTAACATCAATAAAGAGGACACATTAAGAACACTAAACACCATACAGGAATGACTAGCCTTCGAAGGGCTAATCACAACCCTAACAACACAAATCAGTCACTATTGAACATGCTAAATGCAAATTAAGTCCAATATTAATTTAAGTAAAACTATACAAACATAAAATATACAAGTAGGCATACACAAACTTTCAGGTAGATGCATTGTAACTCTCTCACTATTTTCTTCTTATCTAAGTTCCAACCCTTCTCACTTGTGGCTATGCCTATGCAAGTTTTTCAGTTTTTTTGATTTTCTTCTTAGAAATAATCCAATTGATTTCTTAATACTATTTCGTTGCCCTTTTCCTTCATTAGCACATTAAACATTTACTGAAGATAGGTAGTCAAAACTTGTATATCAGTTCGCTCTTATGTAACAATAACTCAACCCCTCATACTTCATGGTATGTCTTTTCCCTAGTCAATTAGATTAGAAAAAGAATCATACTATCGAGAAGAAAGAATAGAAAAGAACACAGTGTCAGGAGATCTTTAATAAATATCATTTTTTTTTTTGTGTTGTGGATAAATGTAAATGTAAACAGCCCCTACCCAAAGGCAAGTGTGTCTAGGCACACATCCGACGAGAACTAAAGACGACAACAACAACCACTAGACGCACCCACAAATGCACCCAGGTGTATGCATGTATCAAAATCCCAAAAAAGGAAAACATGAAAACTAGAGAAAAAAAATAAATGTCCAGGTATCAATAAATATTCGTGGTGGCCTAAGATCAAAGATAAAGGGGAAAAGGCATCTTCCTATGAAGGATAAGAACGACATTGCTTAAGAATGCAACGTGTATTATAGTTACGTGCCTAACATTGTGCTTCAAGCAAACAATTAAGAGTTGAACTACCCATAACAAGAACATAATTATCCTTTTGTACCTAATGGTACTAAACAGTTTGTTCTTGAATTCCCCAAGGCTGGATAATTCTTCCAAAGTTATGGTGCACCATTATTACAAACACTTTTCACCCTCTGAGATGCTGCTCACAAACCAATTATGCAGTGTAGTTTCTCATTAAATAAATACAAACAAATATTTCAAAGGGGGTATATGATGCATATCAAGTCCCAAGATAACTAATGGCTGCACCCTCATCCTCACCAAAATCCATGTCAACTTTCCTCGATCAAGATAGTTATCACTCCAACATACCACTTGGTTTTAGCTTGGCTTCTCACCATCCAAACAAAGTCCAATTGGGGCGATCTTTACTTATTTGGGAATCTTAGAGAGTCTACTTTATGATGATGTAATAAAATTCCAAGTTAGGATACGTTTAGATTCCCTAAAGTGACAAAATCCTAACTCATATAGTGCATGTTGTGGTCAGGAAATTTGTTAAATTTGGGTTAAGTTAAAATTCTCATGAGCTAAAATTCAGCATTGGATTCAAATATTAGGAGAAATGGCCCAAATATGTGGAGTCTATTCAAAATTCTAGTTTTGTAGTAATCTGAAATTTAGCCTTAATTGAGGAGGGTACAAATGTTATCTTTAAGATTAATTAGCATGGGGTGATTCTATACACACTAAGGAAGATTTTTCAAGTCATGGGACCCTCATTGGAGGTGTAAAGCCTGCTAGAAGCCTCCTGAAAGGAGGGGGAAGAATCCTAAAAAAATACAGCTCATCTTGGTTGTAATATCTTAGTAATTTGATTTATTTTCCTAAGATAATTTATAATCCCCCCATTGGTCCGTTTGTCCCACTATTGTAATAGCTAATCCCCCCTCCTCTATTTTGGGTATTTATAGACCCTAATACCTTCATGTAGACTCAACTTGAGTTGTATGATGAATGGAAAGGCATATGATAATTTTCTCTCACTAAAATATCTACATCTTTATCTATTTAGTTAAGAGTGGTGTGTAGAGCCTTTCCTTTAGAATTCTTCTTTAGTGGATAAGAGCCTTTGGAAGAGAAATTTGGCGGAAAATCATTAGTATTTTATTTTGGGCATAAACTTCACAATCTATTGATTGATTGAGATTGAATCCAAAAGAAGTATCCTTTGGTGTGATAATTCTCCTTCTTACTTTGATCTCAGGAGCTTAGGGATTCCATCCCTCATCACGGTTGTATCAGACTTAGAGCTTCTTTTGGGTGGTTATTGAATCAAAAGCTTCATTGATTCAAACACCTCACTTCCTTGTCAATTTCACCTAAAAAATCCACAATTTGGCTCTTCAAAATTTTCATTTATTTACCTACCTTCATCAACCCTTATTAGTCCACAATGAAACTTAATTATAGCTCAAACATAATCCCTAACCTAAACACATCACTAAAACTCCACAAAAAGCCTTCACAAAAAGCTCCGGGCAGAGATTTTGCACGGATACCCCATGCTGCTTAACACGACCATGCCATCTTATCCTGTACTGCCAGTTCTCTACCAGAGAATTGGCACAGGCACCCCATGCCTTTGAGCATGACCATGCCACCCTCTTTTCACTGTTTTCTTGTCCATACCCCTTCTGGCATGCCCGTGCTTCCCCTATTTCCATTCCTTTTTCCTTCTTTTCACCTTCAAACCCTTCCAACCATGGTTAATAAGGGAGATGCTTCTCACTCCAAGAACATTCCTCTTGATTAAGCCCATGAGAGAAGTAGGGTCCTTGTTAAGCTTCAAAAGCAAGTAAGGAACCTCACTCAAAAGGTAAGGGAATCTGCGCCACGCGACCCTTACCGATGAGGCTATGATGTTCGCCTTATTGAATTTGAATAATTATTCTCTCATGAAGACTTTGATGCAGAGAAATGAAGGCCTAGAAGAAGAAGGCATCCTAGGATGACCTTAGATATCTGAAAGTGACGGGGTTGAAATTTGATGGCAATCTTAACCTGGAGAACTATCTTGATTAGATTCAAGCTCTCGAAAGGATCTTTGAACTCAAAGAATATAATAATGAAAAGTACTTCAAGTTGGTCATTCTTAAATTGAAGGGGTATGCCTCATTATGGTACGAGCACTTGAAGAAGAGTAGGACTGGGCTAGAGAAGCCAAATTCAAGATCAAAACTTGGTCCAAGCATATGGATAAGAGATTTCTACCCCCTTCTTATAAACAAGAAATCTACCTCAACATCACTTCTCTCAACAAAGAGAATCTAAAGGTAGAAGAGTATACTAGGGAGTTTGAACAACTCCAAATGAGGACTGACTTGGATAAAAAAACCCGAACTGAAGATTGCTAGGTTCATTAAGGGGTTATCTCCTAACATTGCTAACAAAGTGGACCTACAATCTTACTTATCCTTTGACGACATGCGTTATCTAGCCATCAAAGTTGAAAAATGACTTAAGGTTTGAAAATCCTTTCAAACCATCTCCTCTATTCATCCTCAAAGCACCCCCAAGGTTATTTTTCCCCCCAACAAAGTTAACACTATCCCTACACCTATCAAAGCCCTTGACAAGGGTAAAGGGTTTGCTAGTGAACCATCAAAGAGATTGGAGGGTAAAAAACTGTTTCAAATGCCATAGTTATGGATATCTCCAAGCAGAGTGTCCCAATTGGAGAACTCTCACCATTAGAGAAGTGGAAGAAATTCAAGCTATTGAGGAAGCAACTAGTGAGGAGGAAACTGAGGATGAGGACCAAACCTTGTTCACTCTAGATGTGGGTGAAATTTTGGTAATTCAAAGAGCACTCCATGCCCAAGAGGCTCCTTGTGAGCCAAGCCAAATGGAGCAAATCTTTTATACCTGATGCACTATTGGCGATAAGGTGTGTGAGCTCATTATTGATGGAGGAAGTTACACCCATGTAGCTTCTATAACATTCATTGACAAGCTCCAATTACCCACTAAGGTGCATCCTACCCCTTATTCTCCCCAATGGCTCAAACAAGGAAGCAAGGTAACCATTTCTAGGTAAGCTTTATTATGTTTTCGATTAG